>OENT01001516.1:0-41354 GCA_900239685.1 Rotaria macrura
TACACGAACCTGTATCTTCTCTTTGTCAGCGTTTCCTTGCCAGTTCTTCTGACTTTCATTAGGACATTTTGTTACCGCCCCAGACACAATGACAGAAGGATGGTCCCTCTTATTACAACTCGCCCTCAGCTTCACGAATATGCAATGATTTGTGCAATCATTCGCTTGATTTTAGACTCACCCCTATCCACAACACGTCTGTGGAATCGGTAGTTCAAACGTCTAACAGCGAATGGGATACACGAACATGCATGTTGTCTCTGGCGGTGGTCAGTATTGAGTTCTACTAACCGCAAATAAGACATTTGTTGCCGCCTGATACGCTATCTTAGAAGGATTGTCCTTTTTTTTACAACTTGCCCTCAACTTCAAGAATATGCAATGATTTGTGTAAACATTCGCTTGATTGTAGACTCACCCCTACCCACAACACGTTTGTGGAATCGGTAGTTCAAACGTCTAACAGCGAATGGGATACACGAACATGCATGTTGTCCCTGGCGGTGGTTAGTATTGTGTTCTACTAACCGCAAATAAGACATTTGTTGCCGCCTGATACTCCATCTTAGAAGGATAGTCCTTCTTTTTACAACTTGCCCTCGATTTCAAGAATAAGGAAATATTGGTGCAGTTATTCGTTTAATTTCTGACTCCTTCTTCTCTACAGCACAACACTAGTGAGGCCTCAAACTAGCATCGTGTCTATAGAATAAGAAGTACAAGCGTCGAAAAACGAATGTGGTGCACAAATACCAATGTTCCGTGAAGAAAAGTCACTTCAAATGTCGCTTATAGTCACCCACAACTGTCTTGATTATCATTTATCAATATTTGAAAAGGTTTTTTTTTATCTGAATGGTCAATGAAATGAGACCAGTTTCGTTCATTTTTCCTCAATACTATGAAGTATGGCCGTTTGTTTTGTTTCATGAGTTGTTCATGAGCGAAGGGTCTCTTTGATTATGACAATGTTTGATTGTTATAACTAGTCCTCAGTTTGCATCGATAATCGTTGTAGGATGTCATCGAACCTTCTTTAGACAATTGTCTCGACAAGAACAGGGTCTGTAGCAAGTTCATGCGAAATAAATTTCAGTTATCGATCGGGTTATCAGTGAAGCTTTCTAAATGTAGTGGATCGTTGCCAAACACAACTAAACCCAAAGAGCGGACAGTACTGGTACCCTTCAGAGAATCCGGTAAAGATGTGTGCCGTGAAGAAATTATTTCTTCCATCTAAATTACTCTACAGTAGAAAATGGGTCACATAGAGCAACTAGCATTGCACTGATAACCTCTCGACAACCACAGACCCTTCATAGACAAATAAATTCATCTATGTTTTCCAAGCAGAGAAATCGTCTCACCAACCATCAATGGATGCAGCCTAAACGTTAACACTCTGCGTTATCATCATAGGACAATAGGATAAAACAATCGAAAATAAATGTACCACAGGACACGTTCACAGTGAATGACTCTATTCGAGGAAACTATTTTCATCACTGAAGAAAACCCCATCAATTCAACCCTCTAAGAATGAGCACTGGTTATCATTGACAACATTGTCATTGCCACAATAAACCATTCCTTTCAATGCATTCACATGACTCCGACCAGTGATTTAGTTTATCTCCTTATTTCAACCATACCAATTCAATTGTTAAATGAAAGTGTTTCTATCATTTAACTGATTCTTTTCCTACCAGTTTTTGTGTCCTGTCATATCTTTATACTGAATTACAAGTTGACTACAGCACAACTGATAAACGATTCCCCTTCCCCATATATCATCGATATAGCTCCATATGCGATATAATCCCGTGTTCACTATCAACCATATTCAACAAGATATGTCATAGCTAACCCATACGATGAAATTCATAAGAAATATACATAACGATGTCGAGTAGAATATTTCTTAGCATTTAATTATGTCAATTTATATACGAGGCATTTGTTTTTCGTTCATCGTATCGAATCGTCTGAATCATTCAATGAACTGATTTACGAGGCATTTCTTTTTCAAATAAAATATCAATTAGTATCAATCGATACTCTGATTCTCCGACTTTCTCTTTTCAAAAGTTTCACGAGGCATTTATTTTTCTCATGCATGATATGAAATCAGTTGCATTTTGAATTTTAAGCTAGAATATAGTTCAGCAAAAAATCGATCGAGGCATTTTTATTCGCATATGATATGAAATCATATGGATTATTCATCCTATTTCAGTGCATCATTCCGCAAAACAGTTTACGAGGCATTTGTTTTTCATACAAAACATGAAACAGGACTAATCGTTCATCATAATTTTAGGACATCATCTAGTTATTATACGAGGCATTTTCTTCGCATATGATATGAAATCATATGGATTATTCATCCTATTTCAGTGTATCATTCAGCAAAGCAACTTACGAGGCATTTCTTTTCATCCACGATACATCACTGTTCGAATCTTGCCTCTTATGGTAGGTCATAGTTACACGGAAGAATGAACGAGGCATTTTATTTTCAACCATCATTTGAAATATGATCCATCGGACACCTTATGTTAGGACATCATCTAGTCATATGCTTTACGAGGCATTTGTTTTTCATACAAAACATGAAACAGGACTAATCGTTCATTTAATAGTAGGACATCTTCTCTTCGAATGAATAACGAGGCATTTGCTTTTTATTCACAAACAGAAATGATGCGAATCATGCATCACATTTTCACAAAGCATTCACCGAAATGAATTACGAGGCATTTGCTTTTCAAATATGATTCGGAATCGTGTGGATAATTCGTTGTATTTGTAGGCAACATTGAAATAAACAATTCACGAGGCATTTGTATTTCATGTCATATATGAACTACAATCAGCCGTTCATATTATTTTACAGCTTCCATCTTTTATCTGATTTAGCAGATAATTTCTTTCTTATAAACATTATACACTAGACATTGAAATGAACAAAGCATTATACATGTTGAGCCAAACATGCTTATATAAATTCGAATTCTTTCGATATTTTCATCCTATATACGATAAACACTATGATAAAGACACAACTAGCATGTATCGACACATACATAAGTATATAAATTTATATATATATACACTACTTCCTTCATTACTTTCTTCTTTTATACGATAGATACTAGGATAAAGATACAACTAGGACGTATCGACACAAACATATGCATGTATATACACATATATATCTATATATATACATACTAACTCTTTCATTACTTTCTTCTTATATACGCTTGACACAACTAGCACGTATCGACACATACATAAGTATATATATATATATATACTATTCATTCTTTCCATTCATCTTATATACGATAGACGCTATCATAAAGATACAACTAGCACGTATCGACACATACATAAGTATATATATATATATATACTATTCATTCTTTCCATTCATCTTATATACGATAGACGCTATCATAAAGATACAACTAGCATGTATCGACACATACATAAGTATATATATTTATTTATATACACTACTTCTTTCATTACTTTCTTCTCGTATACGATAGATACTATGATAAAGATACAACAAGCATGCATCGATACAAACATATGCATATAAATACGATTCATTCTTTCATTTCTTCTTATTTACGACAGACACAATCAGAAAGACATAACTAGCACGTTTCTAGACATACTAGTATATATATATAAATACGATTCATTCTTTCCTTTCTTCTTGCATACGATTGTTTCTTTCCTTTCTTCTGATATACGATTCTTTCTTTCCTTTCTTCGTATATACGATAGACATCAGCATAAAGACATAACTAGCACGTTTCTAGACATACTAGTGTATACATATACATATATATATATATACTATTCATTCTTTCCTTTCTTCTTCATTGTTATCGTCACTGCCTTTCCCAATGATAGCATCGGGAAACTAGACCATTGTTGAGTTGATAGAATCTGTACGAAAATTGTATAATCGGAATGTCATACTACGAGTTTGCTTCATATATAGAGGCAAAATAGACAATCTTTTCTTTTCTTCTTACACGTGATTCAGCTTAATCATTTCGATATTTTTTTTTGAATATAATATATGCAATTTGAACGAACGATTCTTATACTAGTGCCGAACATACAGTGAAATGATTTTCGACAGATCAAATTGAATATAATATATGCAATTTGGCCAATTAATTCACTAATTCAAATTCAGTAATCAACAAGATGATTTTCAAAATTTTTTTTTGTATCTAATATATACAATTTGAACAATTAGTTAACTAATTCGAATTCAGTAATCAACAAGATAATTTTCAAAATTTTTTTTTGTATATAAGATATACAATTTGAACGATTTTTTCACTAATTCGATACCAGAAAAGGACAAAATGATTTTCGAACTTTTTTTTTTGTACACAATATTTACAAATGAGTCAATTAAAACACTAATTCAAGAAAAGCAGTCAACAGAATCATTTTCTGCTTTTTGCGCTCAACGTTTTTCCACATAATTTTCTAACTTAATTCATTGATATGAAAAACAAAAATGAACGAAATCATTTCCAGAATTTTTTCGTCAACCCAATATACAAAAAAAACGAAATTCAAACACTTATTAGAGATCAGCGATCGACAAAAAAAATTTTCAAATCTTTTCTACCAAAATTGATTTTTTTAGACTCACCAGCCCAACTCGAAAACCCATCGCGAAACAATGTCGGATTTTTCAAACATATCCCTATATCAGCTTTTGACGCTGAATCTTTTAGCGCAAAAATCAGCGCGATCGCATGCACCGTTCAAAATTTCGATTAATAATTTTCAATTCCGAAATTCGATTTTTTGGGACTCCGGGACCCCACTCAGAATCCCATGGGAAAACATTTTGAGACGTTTTGATAATGTTCATATATCAGCTTTCGACGCTGAATTTTTTGGCGCAAAAATCAGCTCGATCGGATGCACCGTTCAAAATTTCGATTAATAATTTTCAATTCCGAAATTCGATTTTTTGGGACTCCGGGACCCCACTCAAAATCTCATGGGAAAACAATTTCAGACGTTTTGATAATGTTTCTATATCAGCTTTCGACGCTGAATTTTTTGGCGCAAAAATCAGCTCGATCGGATGCACCGTTCAAAATTTCGATTAATAATTTTCAATTCCGAAATTCGATTTTTTGGGACTCCGAGACCCCACTCAAAATCTCATGGGAAAACAATTTCAGACGTTTTGATAATGTTTCTATATCAGCTTTCAACGCTGACTTTTTCGGCGCAAAAATCAGCTCGATCGGATGCACCGTTCAAAATTTCGATTAATAATTTTCAACTCCGAAATTCGATTTTTTGGGACTCCGGGACCCCACTCAAAATCTCATGGGAAAACAATTTCAGACGTTTTGATAATGTTCCTATATCAGCTTTCAACGCTGACTTTTTCGGCGCAAAAATCAGCTCGATCGGATGAACCGTTCAAAACTTCGATGAATAATTTTCAATTCCGAAATTCGATTTTTTGGGACTCCGGGACCCCACTCAAAATCTCATGGGAAAACAATTTCAGACGTTTTGATAATGTTCCTACATCAGCTTTCGACGCTGAATTTTTTGGCGCAAAAATCAGCTCGATCGGATGTACCGTTCAAAATTTCGATTAATAATTTTCAATTCCGAAATTCGATTTTTTGGGGCTCCTTTTCATTTGCTTAAAACTGATAGGATAGTTGTCGTCGGGTGTGTGAATGGGGTTGTTTTTCTTCACTGGAAGGCTGATGGATTCGTGGCTGCGTCAAAGTATTGGGAAGGGCATCTAAAATGCTGTTTTGTTTTGAAGGATGTGTCTTTCTTGGAATCTTGTGTTCGATTGTTTTAGCTTCGCGTATTGGATTGAAGGAAAATTAGAGAAACGCGAGATTAATGCAGTGTAGTAGCATAATTGGACTGAAAAATGTTCTTTTTGTAAGTTTTATGGTTTGTAATGTAGTGAGCGATGATTTTTTCGTACTCTTGGTTCGGTTTTTTTGCATAAGTTATTTCTATGTATGGTGTTTTTTGGGTACTTATGTGGGCTTGTTTTTGCTTTAAGCTCAGGGATTAGGAGAATGGTGGTTTGGAAAATGGTTATCTGTAGGATAGTTTATCTTTTGCGTTTTTGTAATTTATTTGATTGACTGTCAGTGGTCGTCTAAGTGTGATACTTGGGTTGTTTCTCCAGTCGGTTTCTTTACTTTTTGATAGTCGAAGAGGGTTTGTTTTTGGCTGTTAGTGTTCAAATTTTCTAAGATAATTAGTTTTTTACAGAAAATGGATGAGTACGCATCTGATTAATGAGAGTGCTTGTGTCTTCGGTAGGTATGAATCTATGTTTTCTAACTGTTTGTGTTCCAATTGTGGACTTTTTGAATTTTTTTTCAAAAACAGAACTGTTTGGGAATCCGTTGGTTTCTATTGACGGTTTGCAATGGCTAGGTATATGAGACTGTTATGTTTTGTATTTTCCTCATTATTGGCGAAGAATCACTGTTTACAAGGTATTGAATTTGGGTTGCGGAAGTATTTTAAGTGTGCCATTACAAATTTTACGATGCTCTTGGATATAACAACTTTTCTTCGCCATAGATTTGAAAGTTTATCATAATTGTTTCGTATGATGCTGCCCTCTGTCGTTGTTTTTTTTCTGATTGGTGTCTTATGAAAACGAGGGACTTTTTTCGTTCTGTCGTTCGATAACCTCGTGATGTCTATGGTATGTCTATGATTACCCCTGGAAAAGATGTGCCTTGTTTTTTTTTCTAACGGTCTAGCTGTTTATTTTCGTGTATAAGTGTCTGTCCCTCTTTCTTTTCTCATTTATTCATAAAATTTAAGTAATGGCCGCCGCCGCATATCGTTCGTGGGTTCTTCGTAAGTTGTCGTTTTATTTTTGTGTCTTTTATTATTATTTGATTTAAGGTCTTCGCCGTCGACAATATCGTCGATGGCTTATGCAACAGCGAGGGCACCAGGGCCCAACACCGTTTGGTCCCCTTGGTCCCGTAAATGGTCGTCAGGGCATGGTCGTCTCGGTCGAGTAAGTATTATCTGATATAAAATGGTCTTTTTTTTATTCGTTCCATTGTGTTCAAGGAATGATCTATTTCGGTTTCATAGCATATCGTGTAGCCTCAAGGAACTCCATGATTTCTGAGAATTGTAACAATTGATCGATATTCTCATATTGAGTGGAATTTCTCCCTCCCCCTCTCCGATAGATGCAGAATCCTTAATACAAAAATATTTTTTCGAATGTTTGAAATATTGTATGTTGAATTTTTTATTTTATTTTAGACGGTACCAGATCAACATCGCTCGGGCCGTCTTCCGGGACGCCATGCTTTGGTCCCTGATGATGTTGTTGTTGGCCGTTTTGTTGGCCCTGGTGCTCCTCCTGTTGCTGGTGTAAATATGTATATATGTAAATATGTAAATTTTTTGTTTTGTACATTTGTAAATATTTTTTTGTAAATAAATATGTAAATATGCACATAGCTTTTCATTTTCTTTTCGTATGCTACCGAATCAAAACTTGAATCTTATTCTAGTTTTCTCACATTTCACGATTGATGCATAAGACAACTATATCGATCTTTATGAACATAGACGAGAATCTAATTCAATGCATGTCTCAGAACAACAATTGTAAAGAAGAAGAAAAACAAGAAATGCATGCTCCTAGAATTTTAGAAAGTAGCTTAGTAATGAAGATGAACATATTGATGAGTAGATGATCGCATTTCATTAACCAACAATCATCATTTCTAATACATGTGACATACTTTCACGAGTGGAAACAATCATAATTATAGATATTTAGACAATCATCTATATGAAAGAGTTTTCAACCTTTTAATTGTTTAGAAGTATGCGATTAATCTATTTCATCCAAAATGTAGATGTTTTGATCACAGAAGATGTCGATTAACCATGAAGTCACAGAGCGATTATTCTGCTGATGGGTGTTATATGGGTTGTATTGTTATCGATACTAATTAATGGCATCTCAATTAGTTAATGATCTCTGTTTGATGCTGCTTCTTGTAAATACTCAAGTTTGAATTCTCAGATTCGTTTACCATACACTGATTCAGAAAATTGGAATTTCATAAATGATCCGTGAAAGAATTTTGCTCGTCATCACTCTGTGTTTTCTTCTAGTTTAATTATGGAAGCATTGATTGAGAAAAAAGAAGTCGTCAAGTATTTTTTATGAAATATGCATTGTTACAAGATCTCAGGAATCATGTTGAGAATTCGAATTCGATTCCAGTAGAGACATCTTGAACTATGTCGATGAAAAGTCACGTCAATTTGAAAATCATAGATGCTTAAGATTCAGTTATCTAGAACACAGATTTGAAAAAGCAGTTACCAGAAAATTTATTTTTTTTTCAAATGGGAACATTTCTCACAGATGCGGATAGAACACAGATAAAAATTTTTACATTATTCTTTTCTATTCGTTCAGTTTGCATAGATTTTAGAAATCATTTCACGTTGCACAAGAAAATGTACGTGATTGATATTTTCGTATGACGAGCCGCAATGGCCACCTAATTGTTTGTCGTTTACAATGATACACTTTGAAATTAGCTTTACACGTCATCGGCAAGAATAATACATCTTTTCATATAGCAACAGGATTCATCATTCGCTCACAATAGACAGTTCACAAAAACACCAGAATTACTCATCAGAAGGTTGTAGATATCGATTATTCTATTTAGGCGAAAGTTCAATCGTCCCAGACACTGTTATACCTCGACGGAAATTTTTGATATTTTTGTTCTCTCAACCTTGTTCATGTGACAAGAAGAATGAAATGCATAGTGAGCAATTAATACGTGTAACAACATGTTCATAAATGCTCAACAAAAGAAAAAAAAACTAATTTCCTTGTTTTTCAGTTGAATTCGAAGCTTGTTCAATTACTCGTAAAAGATAGTATTTTTCTGTTGTTTCTAAGAGTCCTTTCAGGTTATTCATCAGCAACAGATAAATTGTTTCTTGAATTTCGTTTGTATTTTTCAACCATTAGTAAGAAAATTTCAAATGCAAGAGATATTCGTTTCGATGAAACTAATTATGTCTTAAATTCTAGGGTTAAAATTACCAATCGTGTCTCGTACACCGAAGGCTAATATCTATGACATTAAAAAAAAAGAAACAATGACCCAAATCAGAAACAAAGGAAAGATGCTTAGTTATTCAGTTTGTTCATTATCAAGATGCTATTAAATTGATTAGATCATTTATGAGAGCTGCAGTCAAATAATATGATCGATAGAAATCGTATGATGAGCTGCAAGTCAATACTTAGAAAAAGAGGATGAGAATAACCGCTCGTCGTTAACGTAGTTATTCTAGCTATTTTACATATGTGTCATTGGATTCGAGACTCAAACAAACAAGGACAACGATCAATTAGCATTGATAGATATGACCATTTGAACTACATTGAAATCAAATGTTCTGAAAAGTGTAATGTTTTTATTCGGCAAAAAAATAGATGATTCTTATCGGAACCCTGGTATATTTATTTGATCATGAAGCCAACGATGCAGTCTGCCGATGACTTCTCAACTCTTTCGCTGTAAATCGGTTTTACTATATTTTTGACTTTGTATATATGCTCTTCGTTTTTTAAATAAAAGCTTAAGACAAACGCTTTATTTTTCTTATTATATTTGATCGATAGAATATTGAACATGTGTCTCTAGCGCATCGAATTGTTTCTTCAGAAGCCGAAGGATTTTATGCACATCCCACAAGATAGTTCAGGGGCAATAAGATAGACCAAAGTTTATCAGAAGGATTCGCCTGTAGTAAAGTTACATCTATTTCAGTAAATGTATACACGACGACCACGCGCTACTATTTTTCTTTCCAGGGATATTCTTCAAAGCCTTCAATGACCTTTTTTTTCATTCTGTCGGCGCGTGTTATCCGTCTAGTAAATTTTGAACTTATCCTTTCATCTCTATATATCGGTCAATTTTCTCTTTCTCTCACTGTCTGGGTATAAATAGTGACGTCTTTCTATTTTTAATTTCATTTCTATATTCACATACACACACACACGCACACACCCTCTTCATCATGGACTCGATCGTGAATACCCGTAAGCTTTTTAAAATTAGAAAATTTCTTACTATTTTTTTAATCTAGGCCGCCGCAATCTAGCCAATCTTTCTCAAGAAGAAAGACGACAGTGGCGGCGGGAACGGCGGCAACGCCAACGACGACGACGACAACAACAACAACAGGACCCACACCCCCAACAACAACAGGAACAGGACCAGTACTTCCAGCAACAACAGGAACAACAACAACAACAACAACAACAGCAACAACCCCTACAACACCACCATCAAATCCTGGTCCCGACAATGACTGGTTGTATGGTTGTAAATATAACCGCCTATAGGTATACTAGTAGATAGTAAATAACAGTAAATAATTACATTTATATTATTTTTAGCCCCATCACCGTCGACATCAGCACCCTGAGAAGTGCCCCCTCGTCGCCCCCTGCACACCCGAACATTTATCTTCAACATGAAGAACAGGAATATTCGCAATTCGATATTGCGAATATTCCTCACTAGTTTGCTGTTGTTGTTGTTGTTTTTTTTTTTATTTTTTTTTATTTTGTGTTGTTTTGTTGTTGTTGTTGTTGTTGTCGTCAACGTTTTGAAAATGATGCTTAGAAGCATCATATGAAATAAAAGAAGAAAAAAAAACATTTTAATTCTTTCATTTTTTTTATTTTGATCTGAAAAGCCTTAGAAGTTTCCAATCTTCCCTACATTCAGATACAATCAGTATCAAGAATTGAAAGCAATAAAACTTGAAATGAATCTATGTACAAGGAAAATATATGTATAGAAGCTAGTTTCATGGCATATTGTCATCAAGAAATAATTATCTTTTCTTTTTTGTGCCGATCTAACAATATATAAAGACGTGGTACATCACACTAGAACACTCGTTTATTTTTCTCGCATCCTATGACCAGACTATGTTTATTGAATTCATTTATCAATAAGAGATCCTCGATAAATGCATAGTGGTTCATCACAGCAATGTGTTCATCGATAAGAAATTTATTCGGGCACATAGTTGAGTCGAAGAATGTTCCTTACAAGTTCTAAAAGGACTGTAAGTTTTGATCAGAGTCTATCTAAACAATCAAATAAGCTGACGCTACCATTAAGTATTGGAAAATTTTAATTGACATGACTATATTTAAGTAAATAGCAAGATAAATAAATAGGGACAATAGTATCTCGGTATCATCCTGTGGATTTTTGATGCTCTTCAGAACAAGACGTTCATAATCAAGGTACTTTTCAAAGCTCTCATAATCACCACCAAGATCATCTGATGATGATTTTGTATAAGAATAATCATTGGCATTGAAAGGCAGTAAAAAACAAAATTCAAGTTTTTTTGGGGAAAACATTCCTAGTTCAAAGAAGGCAATCGAAATACACACCAGTGTCACAAGATAATCATTTACAATATATTTATGGTAATAGATCACCTTTTTTATCGAAGGAAACAATGTTCATTGAAAATGTCTTTTTCAATAACATCTCTGAGTTATTACATCGTAATTGAAAACGTTCGATTTTTTTTTCTCACATGAATTCATACAGCAGCCCTCAGGAGATTCTTACTTCCATATAGTTGCTCGATAATTTTGGTCTAGGAGTGTGTTTCCTTCTTAATTATTATTTATTTATCGCATGAATTGAAGAGATGTTAAAAATTATCGAAATATTTACATCTAATGCGAGAAAGATCGTTGGCAGAGATGATCTATATGAAATGTATTTATTTTATTATTTTAATTTTTTATTCTTTTTCATTTTGAAATATAGAATCGCTTGGAAAATATTTCCCAACCCTATGAAAATTGTTATTAGAGCGTTTTATTGATCTCCATTGAATCCCCCATGCAACAGTGCCCTCTATTGTTATTTTCTATTGATTGGTTATATCATCAGCGCTACGTTTCTTTCGTTCTGTCACTAACGTGTATAGGGTCTGGATGTTTTTTTGCCCGTTCTCTAACGGTCATCGTCTGGCTACATATACCTCGTGGTTACTAACGGTTTTACATCCAGGGGTAAATCTATGTAATCTTTTTTTTTCTTCCTCTCTCTCTCTCTCTTAGTCTAGTAATATATATAGACATGCTCCCACGTTAATCTAATCATTTATCTATTTGTCGTCTTCCCTGTCGTTCCTCTTTCCTCCATGGTTTCCGATGCAAATCAATAGAATCCAGAATAGAAGAAACAAATTAATTTTCACATTATATGTCAGTCATATTGAAAGGTTTTTTTGTGATAATTTGTTTGATTGGCAGCTATCTGCGAGTTTGATAGTTATGTTAGTGGATTCAAGTCTTGGAAGTTAATTTATCAAATGTTAGCTCTTAGGCTTTGTGATGCGTAGCTATGAGTTCTTCTAGCCGATCGAAATCTTTGTGTAATAATTGACAGAAAATTCACATTTCCAAAAAAAAAAGAATTATCTGGTTAGTTTCCCACTTAATAAAATATAGATTTAAAATGGCACCAACACTGACTTGATTTATTGTCGTGTGATCACTAGATAGAGACGTCGTTTAATTTTTGTACGAAAACCATTGTCACAATAGACCATTCGACATTTAGTTTTTATTGATAAATGTTTTCTGTAACACTCGACAAATATGTATCTTAAGACAAAGACCTATTGGATTCAAAGAAAATTTTCAAAAGGACATAATTTAGATTAGGTTTATTGTTCCATCTGACATGGATCAAAATCGATTTCCAAGCCTTGGATAGAATGCAGGAGGCATTGATGGCATACGTCGAAATCATTCGACTTTGCCATTCGATTCATTTGTTCCTTTCGTTTTGAATAACCAAAATGATTCTATGATGAGTCTTCATCACCGACAAAATCAAAATCACAAAAAACCGTGTAGAATTACCAGAAAGCACGCGATACATAAGGCACATGATTTTTACACCTATGAAAACACCATCATTGAACTATATATTCGAAAGGGAATCGGTTATGAAATTTATTGAATTTTTACAGACCCATTAGATACTTAGACACAGCAACTATCTTTGATGTTGAGATACGAAGCTCTACAGGAAACTCGCTAAAAACATGAAACAAGCGATGACATTGAAAGGGATTCAATTTTCCTTTGATGGAAGCATTTCGTACAATACATTTTGATCGATCAACCTAACAAGAGGAATTCTTATCCCAAGTTTGATGTCAAAGTAACATAGTTCCCATTTATTTTTATCACAAAAATGCAATATTTAAAAGGAGAAAAAATCAACATGGAAGTCAATAATGATTATTTTAATGAAGTCATATCCTTAGGGATTTGAATCAATATACAAGAGTAATTATGACGATGGTGTAGATTACGACAAGTTAAATTGCCACCTCGAATTCCTTGATTATTATCAGAAGTAATGTCAAGAAAGTGTTGCATTTCTATTAGATCGAGGGATTGATTTTCTAAATTATCATAACTGCCATTTATCATCGGAATAATTGCCATTAGTTCAATAATCGGTATATGATTCATTCATCTAAATCGTAATTCCTCTTGATATATATATATATATATTATGATGTATAAAATCCGAGCTTAATGTATTCTTGTTTGTAATTAAACGATTACGAATACCTTTCCGTTACAACGATCCTTTGGGTTTTGATAAATTGAAGTAAAATCGTGTTATTGATTCTTCGGTATTAAATCTCATTCAAATTAGGTCACCGTATTTGAATGTGGCACTGTGGATGTTTTTATATTTAATAAAGGGAAAAGTCAGTCGTCGTAAGATACAGTGAGAGTTCTTATTGTTTTAACATTTGCTGTATTGAAAAATTTCATGGAGATCGTTTGTTTGACATTGTAAAAGGTGATGCATTATTTGCAAGCATTGGCCAAAGAAGCCATTCATTGTGAACTTTGTGTATATATGGGTGTCAGGCTGTATACGACGGGAAGAAACGTCATTTGAGTACTATTGAAGCTGCTGTTTAGTGTTGACCTGTTGACTCTCCTATTCATGCCACTCTGTTGCATATTTCTGTAGTTTTATTAGATCACGATTGACTGTATTTTGAATTCCAACTAGTTGATCGTTGATAAAATCGATGAAAGTCTTAATGAGTAACAATGAAGGCTGCCAGTCCAAATATATTTCATTGTGGTACATGATGTTTTAGAATTATGTTATTCATTAAAAGGCAATAAATACTACAGGTGTAATTGTGCTGTAGAGTGAATGCTCAGTTATTTCTTAAAGCGCAACTGTAAGAGACGCTCGTCTGTCTCACTCATGACTGGAAGTAAACAAATGGCTCTCAGTTATTGCGTAGTTGCTGTTGGATTATCTAATTTGTTAAAGTAAAGTGTTCTTCCATGTTTTTGATTTTTATCCCAAAATGATAGAGAGCAACTTTATTGTTGACTATCAAATCTCAACGTTAATTGATACATTGGATGTCTTTTGTGATTGCTTTATCAAGGACTTCTTTGTCCATCGTTAATCCTAATCGGTTCTGCATACTTTGCTTGAAAATGATTTGTCTAACATCAGAGGATTTCTTCGTGTTTTAATCATCCCATCACATTCGGTTATTACTGAGAATTCAATTTAAACATTTTCTATGAAGAGGTCTTTGTACGTTGGCACCAATTTTGCACATAATGTTTGTACTTAATCACCATTCTTAAGACACTAAGAAAATCTTGCAATATTTTAAATAACAACGAGGAAAACCTAAAATGTTCGACACGTACCAACCAAGTATACATGTCAACCTTCATACAGAGCAGCCATCATCATCATCATCATTCATTTCAGACCCATCTGAAATGATAGCTTGATGATAAAGAATTAGTAGAAAATAGCTTGGCACGAAATGGGACTCAAAAACAAGGAAAATAAAAATAATTGAGTAATAACTAAAGGGAGAAGAAAAATAAAATTAAATAAAAAGAGACAAAAATGAAAGAAGCTTATTTTCATAGGCAAAATCATAAAATGGACCCGCTATTTAGAAGAAACAGTCCTTTTTTCTCTTTATGATTATATTCCTAAGCGACGTCTGTCTATGTCGAAATTCTGTTGTAATTTGACGCGACTAAAATGACACCCAATTTTAAACTATATATTTCTGTCGCAGTTTAGTCTAGTGGCTACAACTGTAGACTCCTAATTAGAAGGTTGCGTGTTCGAATCTAATTCCAATCCTATTTTAATTCTAGATAAAAATTCAACAAATGGCATCGAACAAGCTGTTCTCCCGTCTTCGCCCCAACATCTTCACCATCGACGACACCGACGACGACGACTTCATGGTTGTTGGCAACAAGGCAGGTAAGGGTCGAGTTGGAAACAACTGGGCTGGTAACAGTCGTGCTGATTACACCAGAGGTGTGATCAACCCGACTGCTACGAGTCGGGTTGTGGAAGGTCCAACTCGTAAGAGTCGAGCCGGCAAAAAGAAAGTGGCTAAAGGTCGAGCAGTGGCAGCTACCGACCTGGACACCACCTTCGTTTGCGCCGCTCGAACTACTACGAGTCGTTCCTATACAACTCGATCAGTTGCTCGTCTTGCGGCCATCAACCAGTTTATGCTTCCACTGCGAGGAACATATCAGGTTTTATAGTTTAACTTTGCAATTTGATGTGAACGAAATACAGCCAGTGTGACAACGAAGAACACCTTTCGAGATGTTCAAGAACATTTTCATTACTTTGCTTGTGATGCTCTTAAGATTAATCTTAGATATTTTAGAAAGTATGTCCTTTTCAAGTTGTTGAGCATTCTATTTTCATATATCTGTTTCGCTGAATATAGAAAAACATTTCATGCTTAAGAGTCTACACTTCTAGTATGCAATTTCATGTCATTGATTTCCTATGAAGGCATAAGACTCTATGGAAAACTTCGCAATTCAATGAATAGCCAATAAATTTGACGTTGACTAAAACCATATATTCTTTACATTGTATCCTTTTCAATTAGGTTGCGAATTAGTATTAGTAGTTCGTGATTATTTTTCATTTAATGACTCTAGTTTCTGATTATGACTAATTAATACAGATTTATCTTCTTCAGCCAGAGAGTAACAGAATAGTTAGACAGGTAATCACAGCTTTACTGAAGGATCTTCTCAATTATTGCCACATTCCAATGATTTGATATCATTTCAAATGATGAGATGCATTCTATTAATTATAAATGATTGTTCAAAGTTGAATCACAAATGGTAAAATCCATAACCTTGACCAACAGACTCAATGCTTCAACTGTGAAACAATATTATGCAACGTAAACAAGTTCGGCGATCAAAGTAGAAAAAGCAATTAGAATAATTATCGAAGGTCTACAATTATTCAATTATGATAGTTAAGTATGATTCATTTTTTTAGTTTCAAAAATTATCTTCTGAGTTGTATATTTCTGTTTATGGAAATTATCCTTCGAAGCCTAGAGCATTGACGAAATGAGGAAAAAACGTTATTACGATTGTAGTTCAAATTTAATTATCTACAGCTTCATGTATTACAACAACGAAACAAAAGAAAAAGAGAAAAAACAAAAAGAAAAAAGGAAAACAAAACTAATTCTGGTCACGTTGACCAGAACTACGACAACGGCTGCAAGTACAGCCCTCGGGGCAATGACGAATATTTAGAAAATGTTGGAAATCTAATTCGTCCAACAAATTATTTTCAAGATCATCATAGCTATCGTACTCCGTTGACGATAGCTCAGATTCAACATCCTCTCCTAATTCTTGTTCATCATCGTCGTCGTTATCTTCTGGATACGGATAATATACATTTTCACGAACGATTAATAACGAACGACTCAGTTTAAACAGATTATGAAGAAGGATGTCTCTATCCTCCTTTTCGATTTCTAAATTGTTTATACAATTTTCAACGAATTGTATGAAATGAGCTTCAAAGGCTCTCGGTGTTTTGATTAAATACAGCATTTGTGTAGCTGTTATATGAGGATCGAAGAATAATTTTTCATTAAATTTTTTAACTAAATCATTCATAATTGAATTGAATTTATTTGATAAATTCAAATTTTGATTGTCAGGTGATGCCTGACCCCGATTAAATGTTTTATTTATTGACATTCTGTAAAAATATTTTAATTTAAGTTATTAAATTTAGCCCGAAATAAAAGAATTAACCCAGTTACTTTTTTTTTATTGAAAGCGACGAGAAACGACGAAATTTTGAACGATTTATGAACAGAAATCAAGGAAAAGCCTCTATTTATATATCGGTTAGTATTTTTCTTTTTCGTTCTGTAGTTAGCGGTCGATCTCGTGACCGTTTACTATTCCAGGGTATTGTTATCTTGTCTGGCCTATTTCAAATAGACAGTGTGACCTATTCATAATAGACCCTAGATTCTTTATTGAATTTACGTTGAATGATCTATTCTTTGATGTTTATTTCGAATATGTATATATATATATATTAGTTTATGAGCAACAAAATGATAAGTCAATAGATCTGCATAATTTATTAAATATGAAATAAAAATAAAACAAAAAGAAAGACACAATTCGTTCTTATCAAATTTTAACTGCTGATTCTTCAATGCTCAGAATTAATCAGTGAAACATGTTGAAATGAAAGATGAAACACCGATGGTCGTTCTTAATTTATCAATAATTCCAAATAGTAAATGTACAAGTTAATAGTATCCATAATAAAGAGCCTGGAACAGAATTGCCCAAAGTTTTTGGAATGGTTCAGAATAATTTCATGATAAGTTATTGGGACATATTTATTTGAAACTCTTTATTCTATTGCCAATTATTGACAGTAAAATGATTTTTAGATAAAAAAAGTGAAATTAGAATAGGTTCTTTGATGATACACAAGTTTTCATTTTCGCTTTGATAATACTCATTTAAAATCATAACTATTAGTAAGTTCTTGTCTTTATTATAATTGTACTACAAATTTCATTTTATTGCTATTATTAATGTTAACATAAACAAAACGATGGTTTTTGACTTGACAAAATCAAAAGGCAGACTATTGATTCGTCCTATGTGAGCTCCTATTTATGTTTTTTCTTCTATCCTTATTGGTGAAAGTTCTATGGGAATGATTTTTTTGCCATATCTGCATACCAATTTCTATTCAGTCATTTCACTTTTCAGCCAGTAGTACAATGTCTACACAGAGACTGATCTTTTCCGGTATCTTTCTTCATTCGGAAGAGGTTTTCATTGTAATATGTTTCGCGTTAGTCGATATCTTCCACTATTTCCTTTCGAAAATGAACTGCTCTGTGTTAAACAGTGAAGGTATTGCTTGTATTAAATCACTTGCGGTACCCCCATGCAAAACACACGTCTGTTGTCTTGTATTTTTTAAGGTAATTACCTATCTAGCGACAATAGACAAATGTGTTTTAAATGAAACAAAAAAAAAACGACAGGCGCTACTTTTAAGAGAGTGGTCGAATTATATCATTTTATTCTATTAAATTATATCTAGGATATTTACAATCATTCAACAGAATTCACAGAAAGCTTCTTTGAATCTGAAAACCTCGAAATTTCGAATTTCACTTCTCCCTTAAAGTCATTTTACAAGCGTCAAGTTAGATACTACTGCATAATTAGGTGATTTGATTACAGTAAACCATTCAAAATGTGCGAAAAGAAGCGATTTTTGGTATTTTTGGCGCTTCATTACTTTTCAATAGAATACTACGAAAAGTACTCAATTGGGGCTTTACTTCTGTGGAAAAGTGATCGTACGAAAAACAGAATCATCTTGTACCGAACGCTACGAATCTAAAACCAATCCGTATTCCTCAAAATAAAGGGTGTGTGTCAAACTGAACCAAAATTTTACACTGGGTATTAAAAGCTGATGACAAGATAGATGTGTGCCCAACTCTTGGAATGTAGCTCGGCGACATCTCTAAGACAGTAATCTATTCCTCAATTCTGATCCGCTGAGTAAATAGACTAATCGGGAAGGGATCAGACGTGACAATCAACATTCGTATAGCGATTACGAGTGGCGCTCTAAATTCAGATTCGCTGACCCTTTTCTGAAAGAACAGTTCTTCGTCGGAAATTAAGTAAAACTAATTTTATTCGGAAAATTCATCGCTGAATGACAATTAATATCACATACCTATCATTCAGAGGATGATCTTTACACTTGCTTTGAAAAGACTGTATAGATCTTAGACTGAAGTAGATCGTATATAGTGATGCATATGTTATGTTTTTAAGGATTCATTGATAGTGTCTTTGAATGATCATGTTATTTTGTATTTTCCTTGCTCACTAGCATATGTGGTACCAAAATAGACTAGATATGCAAGGCATCACTGGACTCATCATGCATATGACTATAAAAAAGAGGAGACTGATGTCAGTTGTTTAGGGTGTGTTCAATCTTACATTTAGGTCTTCATGACATTTTTATCTCACTCGTACATGGTCGTCTCATTCTACATAGCAGTGCTAAGATGGAGGAATCATGACTTACTGGTAACCCTGCGTTCGCGAAACATGAAATGAGAAGCATTGTTTGATGAGCATGTGTGATAGGATGTATGTCAGTTGGCTTCCACACAAAAAAAAATTTTCAGAGGCTTTTATGGTCACAAAACAAACTTTATTAGACTCGAAAGCTGCTCATCGGTTACTACATAAAATAACCCCTATTTATGTCAACCGATTTCACTATTCAACTCATTCATTTTAATAACTTGATGCTGTGAGATGCATTCCCTGACTAACAATGACTTTTCGTCTAATTTTGTTTCCATGAACGGGTGCAGAGTTTTTATTGGCTTAACCCAAGATATTTAAGCAGCGCATTATCCTTTCAGCAAATGAAGCTAACACAACTAAAACTGAATGCTTCTTCAATTAAGTTACCAATCGAGCTATTATTAATGCGCGCGAAAGTAATAATACGATGAAATTCCAAATGTACTTTTCCCTTTCGCATTCTTGCTAAAATAGAATATCCCATAGAATTTTCAAACAGAAGCATTGAATACGTATCTTAACATTGCCAGAAGATGCAGCACCACGAAATGTCTATAAATGTAAATTTTCATCGAAAAATCTTCTTCCGTTCAAAAGTTATAGCGCTTAGGCAATTTCTAGCAAATCCTGCAGATACTAATTGCAATGCAACATCGTGCTATAGCCACAATACATTACTCTTTCGCCGTGAAACTTTCAGGCTATGATCTACGTGGAGGATAAAATCATTCCCAACGACAAATACTAAATTACATACACTTTTCCGCTTCGCAGCTAGGAATCTGAGAAAAATAGCGAAATACCTAGGAGAGCTACGATCACAATGAGCTTCCCCAAAAGTACTCCCAATCGATAGCCCATGCAGTTGTCTACTACTTTCCAAGAACTCATCGCTCGCTTCTCAGAAATAACAACAAACGGCCGTATCTATTCCTAAGGAAACTGATCCACGCTCCGCGGATGCGCCACAGGGCCTGTCTATCCTGGGAAGGTGCGAAATTTCTGCAACCAACACCATTCGACAGAGAATCAAAAGTTGCTTAAACCCCCTGTATAATTTACCCCCTGTTATATACTAGCCCCGTTTAACAGGCAATTTTTCCCCACAACCCCCTGTCTAATTAAAGAATGTAGCAATTTCCGGGGGGTATAGTGTGCTTTGACCTCGAGATCTGTATATTTATATTCAGATCTCGAGGCGCCTGAAAATCCTATCGCCAATGTTACTTGGTGAATTCCGCATCGTTTTCGAGTTTTGGGCAAAACCATGCTATTCAGGCCTTCAGAAACCGAGAAAAAGCAGGGTATACAGATTTCTCGGTGGTTCTAAGCTTTTCGTTTGATTTTCCCCCTAGAAATCATTCCACTCGAACTCAGCTATCCAATAAAACAAGCCGCACCTCTCTAGGCCTTTCTGGCACCCGTACAGGTCGACTTTAGCATTTTGGAAACCTTGTAAAAATCAAGTTTCCAACTTAGGGCTATTGGCTAGCTAGGAATGAAGATTCCCACATGGCAAATGTCGGTATGGTATCATATAGACAGCTCAGAGCTTCCTAATTCAACTTCCTGTTGTGCCTGGGCTCATTAGCAATAACGGAAACTGTGCCCAAAATTGCTAATTCGATTACCCTATCATTCGGGTACATGTTAGTCGGGTCGTTCTTTCGCCAATCATTAGCCAACAACTAGATACATTTATAGCAACGATTTCTCTAGTGCCAGGACGTATCTAGACTGAGAACGGCACGTGATATTCCTCAGGCATGTATTATGTGGCTGTAGGTTTTCATTGGAAATCAGTTGTTTTGATAAGGGATCATTGCTTTCCATAGATACTTTTATGGTTAGTACCATTTCCACGTTTTAATAATTTTACGTGAGTTAGGACAATTTTCGGATAGAATTCTGTGCCTAGTAGGCAATTGCTACGCTATGCTGATCCGGGTAAGGGTATATTCGGCTGCGAGCTTATGGGCATCAAGAAGTGATGCTAGATCTAAGCTTTAATGTATGTATACATGTTCCAGTTTAAAATACCACTCAGAAAATGTGAGTGGATCTGATCTAGCATCAGAAAGCGTGCCCACAGATGCTAGTAGCATTCGGCACTATGCTACAAACAATACCCAAAATCATTTTGACACCTTCTAAATTTATGGGTGATATGGGTAACAGATTCGAAATACACGTGGAAGCCTGACGATCCTCGGCTACTGTATCGCGTAAGACATCAAAGGTGAGCTTCCTATTAGCATTGCCATCGCAGGAAATAGAGATTATAAGGCATGCTGCTAGTTTGAGGGGTATAAAATAATGATGGGACATACTTTGCCTTCATTTCATAAAAGAACATCGTCATTTCAGCGTACCCAACTCAAATTAGCAATCTGTAGGCGCTTCTAGCAACTCCTACACCCTGTCGGTGATCCTCCTCATTAAACTTTACCCTGGGTTTCAATAATATTTGAAGTTCAGAGCATCACACGACGTTTCGTCCTTGCTGAAGGGACTCATCAGGCATGTTTAGAACTTATTGTTACATAACAAGTCAGAACCCACTCAATTACTGAGGCAGTTAAGACAAGACATCGTAACAAGTATTTAAGTAATATTTCAAGCATTTAAATAATATTTGAAGTTCAGAGCATCACACGACGCGTTTCGACCTTGCTTAACGGTCTTCCTCAGGCATCTTTACAATCTGTAAGTACATACTATCCAAAACTCTCCAATTCTGAAGTCGTAATAGATGTAACTCGTTTTTATGTTCAAATGTCACAGGCATCGCGTATCCCTGCTGTGTTTATCCGAGGACAAAGTGTTTGAAGGTGGGTAGAAGTCAAGGGGGAAACAGCTGATTATTGATTAGATATGATTATCAGTGATTATCAGTGATTATCAGTGATTAGGTAATCACTCCTAATCACTCCTAATCAATACTAGCAGTGATTAGGAGTGATTACCTAATCACTCATAATCAACACTAATCACTGATAATCATTTCTAATCAATAATCAGCTGTTTTCCCCTTGGTAGAAGTGGTTCTGCTGTTTAATGAGTTAAGTCTTAAATTTACTTCTATGTGATATTTATTTATCAGTCACATCGTTTCATCCGATTTTCTTTTTTATGCTCGATTGATTTTTACACGTTATCAATAGTTGAGCATATCACGAGATGCCATCAAATTTCTCAAATTTAACTCGGGTACTCATTATTGTAATATTGGAACTCGAATTTCAGATCGCAAGATTTTTATTCGAGCCTTTGTAATGTGTGAAGGGGGTTACAGCTACAATAGCAAGTGTTAAGCGTCAGGCTTCATGTTGTGAATCTAAGTATACTGCTTGTAGAAAGTTTCTGTTTCTTTCTTTGTTGTTTCAAATCAAGATCGATATAATTTGATAGAAAATCAGGGAATGCAACATTTTTTGATGAGTCTGGTATGTACATTTACCAGTTCAAGATCAAATAAATAGTTGAAAAGAAATTGACAATCAGAAAACATTTGTTGTTTTATTTAATTCACTGTTTTTAATATAAGGACATCAATTACTAACCCTCGCTAAGGTTTTTCATTCATGGGACACACAGATCGAAATAGAAAAGGGTAAAATAAAAACCATTGACAAAACAAATAAAAAGATTCTCGATGATATTTCATTGTCGAAGTTCCATTGAAATTCGCAAAAAAAGGTAGCGAATCATAAACCAATGGAATACATATAAATAAATCTTTCGTGAATCATATCCTGAAACACGGATAGAGAGATTTAGTATTCCATTACATATTTTCACTTTTTATTTCGAGGTCGATACATGTCTTATTCCAATCGTGCACATAAAGGTAGATGGTTAACATTCTATAACATCAAGAAATGTAGAGCTCTTATAGATTGCTCTAATGAATGAGAGAAAAAGGAACGCAACTGTGTTGGCACAACCAAACAGTGATTATATGAGTATCAGGCCACTTCTAGAAGTTCTTCAGTATTCATTGTAGCTGTTCTCTTGATGATACCACTAATCGATGAATGTTATCTTTTGTATTTTATTCGAAAAATCTCAGACGACATTTCAAAGAATTTAAAAATATTATTTTGTTTTATTTTGAACTGAAATATTTATATAAATTGAAAAATGATCATCTGCTTTGTTGCCATCTTTCTCTTAAACGAATAAAAGTTTTTTAAAAAGTCTATAATTTGTAATACTCAAATACATGAATGGTGTTAAAATAACTGATAATTTGGCAATAGAACCACTTAATATTATTAAAAAAACATGTTGATAAATAAATTTTATATTTAATAATTGTAAAATTGCAACTACTAAATACGGTGTCCATGAAATCGGATAACTGCAAGCAAGATATGTGATAGCTTTAAAAAAGTGATAATCCTTTCGGAAGCGTTTACGATCAGTAGCTTTCCGCGCACAATATTTGTTAATACATAATTGTTCAAAACCACTTGTTTGTCGACTTATTCTTATCGAATCCATTTCCAGAGAACACTCTGAAAATGGTGGATTGAAACCGTGTTGCAGATAAACATTTCGAATATTTCGATGCGCTCGAAGATTGACAAAAAATAGAATTGAGAATGAAAGAAAATATATGAGAATGAAAGATAAAAGTATATTGAAACGACTTAAATTTGTTTGATCTTGCCAAATAATACTACAATGAAAGTCAAGTCCTCGAGGTACATAAGAAGTTAAATAATCAAATACTAATGTAAATGTAAATGCAATACTTAAAAGCCAACAAATAACAGTTGAACTTTGATAGGATAATAAACGATCATATGCACATAAAGATAAATATCGATGAATTGATAGCATCNAATAATTGTACAATAACACCTGGTGCACTTATAATTAGAACCATGAGTGATGCTACGACCAAGGAAACGATAAGACTATTTTGACATCGACGAGAAAATAAAAAACGTATATTAAATGTAAAACAAACGATTGATACACATAAAATAATTATACTGGCTAAACGACATAAAGTACACGATAGATTCCATGAAATATTACGCATTGAATGAAGACAAGACCATAATGATAAATTTGTTTCATTAAAGAGTATCATTTTAGAATAATCTTCTAAGAAAAAGAAAAACTATCTCGACATTTATACTATGAAAAGGCTTTTCTCCTCTTCTTTTTTGTGTCCTTTTTTATTCTTTCAAAGAGCAAAAAGGGATTAAATATGCATCTTAAGAATTTGCTTATATATATATAAAACATAGTTAGTTAATTCTAATTGTTAGTTACATGTGTTCAAGTAGGGGAAAATCTCAAAACATAAATTTTCTTATATATCATTATCCTTCAGGTAACTAGTCGTTTTCGCACGTCCTGTTTCTTTCATAAATTGAGAGAAAAGATTAAAAACAACGCAGGATTATTTGACATGCGAAAAAATGAATCTGCTCAAGTGTTTCTTACTTAACCGTAGAACACACGATGTCTTCATCTCATACCAATAGTCTCAAGTTTTGTTGAAAATATAATTGTGGATGTTGAAGAAAACTTTTTTCTTTCATATTATAGAAACAAAAACAAGTGACTAGTTATACTAAATGTCAGAAAAATATATTCATAATATCTTCTAGATTTAAGAATGTACCGAGATAGCCATGACTCGTTTCGATCTTTCTGAAGGATCTCATCCGATAGCTTTATCTTTGACACTATTGAAAAAGATTCACAGATCATAAATCCGTTACAAAATCCACAATGCGAACGATTATTTCCAGATAGATTAACATAGAACCTATTAGTTCTGCTCTTATGACCGAGTAATCACAACCCGCTAGTTGAAAACAACAAGCAATCCATTTCTGAATAACTCAACAAACAATTTCAAAAATTTAAGTTTGTTTCTACATACCCACATGAAACAAAAAGAAATTAAATTTATCAAAGGTATTCATAAATCAACAGTAAATTCTCGATAATAACATCAGGGTATTTCAAATGTGACTATTATTTTATGATACTGGCTGTGAAAGATGAAATCCATGATAGCACCAGTTCGATTACTACGAATAAATAATCAGCATCTAATGCTACATCTGCCGATAGGACAACTCAAAATAATACCCGAATTTTTGAGAACGACACTTTAAAATTGGTTTACATCATTTTTATAATATACAAACGAAGTATTCGAACCACATCATATGTTCCTATTACGAGCAACCATTACCGGTTTCACTGCTGCCTGTCAACTAATGATGATCAGGATATTGAAGTTCATGTAGAGGAGCATGTCATGTCATTTCTCGTCCTTCCTGGAGTGTGCACTTCATTTAGAGACGGATTATAATTAACTGTAAATCAATCAAATTTTTTGAAATAGTAAAATGTGGTATAAGCGTTCTATGATTAGATTGGTTTCGAGTAATAATTTCAACAATTTTTTTCAAACTTCCCCCTAGTATCTGGCAATCTTTCGCGAGTGAGCCACATATAGTAAAGATCAGAGTAAAAGGAAGACATTTTTGAAGATGGAAAAGTTTTACAATCACAACTGCTGGTGACACGTTTGGATCGGTTCCTGTGCGGCCCATTACTAGGCCAATTCGGAATCTAAAATGCTGTACATAGATCAAAATTAATAAGCAATGACAGTTATGAGCACTCAATATAAGATATCAGAAGAAATTTTTAGAGATTGAGAGCATCACACGACGCGTTTCGACCTTGCTTAAGGGTCTTCATCAGGCATGTTTACAATCTATGACTACATAAACAAACAAATTGAGAATATTGAATAAACCTACATATTCAAGAGAAATATCTTCTATATAGCAGTTCGAGAGCCACCAACAAGAATAAAGTTAGCAGCCACGACGTGTTTCGCCTCCGCTACAAGTCTCTTCAGATGGCAATCAAATCTGTATGATTCAATAAAAATCACAAGAGTTTATTTAAATATAAGAGTTGAATTTCAGAACATCACACGAGGTTTCATCCTCGCTGAAGGTTATCAGTAGAAATGTTTAGAAATTGTAGTTGTATAGCAATTCAGAACTCGTTGAAAATCCTTTGAGAAAGTTTTGACTACAAGGTTAATTCAATATCAACCATATATTGAAAGTTATGATATTTATAAAGTTGAATTTAAATTTGAAAGATTTTGAGATTGAGAGCCAGTATTATCAAAGTTGACACTTGATTTGAGTAATTCAAAAGCTGTTTTGATTATTCTGTTATCGTTGTCCTGTATGTCTTTCATTCGACCAGTCGTTTCGCAACATTCATAGCATGTGGTGTAGTGTGTGTGGCTATTAATCTGTGATCATCGATTGTGTTCGTGCCTTCTCTTAGATGAATAATTGAACACGTGAAGTTCATGCATTGAATTATTATATTGAAGTTTGAAGTTTGGCATACAGCTAATTTTACTGCAAATGATCAAATTACGGAGGGATAAAAGTTATGTAAAAGATTCGGGAAAAAATGTTGCTTTCAAGAAACTTTAAGCGAGTTCCCGTACATGATGGCTAATATTTTCCAACTTGTTAACTTTTGAGATAAAACGAAAGGAAGAAATAGTAGATATTCCTTTAAGTGCAAGAGTACAGGGCGTATATAGAATTGAATTTATTAGATAAATCAAGAGACATTTATGACTGGTCTCGACTTTGCTTGAGGGTATCATGAGACCTTTTAGTCGCATACACTGTTTGAATTGATCTTTGATGACATCGAAAGAAATGTGTAAAAATTGTTCACCAACAGTGGTGATACAGAGTACCAGAACGAGTCTTGACTTGGCTTTAAGTCTTATCGTCTGGTTTTTGCTGCAAACGATTGCAGTAGAATTTCATGTGATACGAATATCACATTAGTATATGCCAGCTGAAGGTATATATATTGAAAATAGTTTCTGAGAAAGAAAGCGGTGAATGAGTAGTAGTCCCCACCAACAACCAATCGGATTTAAGATATGAAGGCGATGATCAAAATTGTTACAATGATCTAGATTTCATCTCGGTAACCACACTGCTTTTAAGTGACCAAAAGGATTCGAATTATAAAATAAAAAATTTAAACAGCTATATATGAAGACAGCTATCATGACTGATTTCTTCCTTGCTTTTGTCAATCATCAGATATGTGTACAAGTAGGTGGATGTGATTAGATATGTCGCGCTATCACAGTAGCAGTTGTTTCTATCCTGACACCATTTCATCAGGTGGTATTGTTAACATTATATCTATATGGAGTATATCATTTGTACTAATTCGATGGGATACATTAGAGTTACATATAGGATAGAAAACCTAATTATTGGGTACCTTTGCACATTAAAATTTTCGAATAGAGCTAGCTTTGACTACAATCTCAATTGAATATTGCAAGTTCGTATCCATTCACAATGAAACATTTTTACAGATATAGAAGAATTCTATTCACATATGTAGCATGTGAGTAGATGTGGACAAGGAGTTTCAAAATTTTGATTTCATGTCACCGAAGAAGCAATCATCAGATAGCTTTGACTCGATTGTATTTCTTCGAAATGATTCAATGAAAGACAAGAATCCAAAATAAAATGCATGCAACTATCAAAAGTTCAAGAAAACTAATCAAAGTGTTGATGAAGACAATAGATATCGGCTTACAGGTGTTTTTGTATTTACAGAAAATTTTTTTTAAGAGTCTAAGATGATTCCGATGATCATATCCACTTCACTTTAGAATAATATCTAGTCAATTGTAGAATTACAAGTACCATTTATCGATCAAACTTGGAAAGTAATGAAAGTTTACGAATTCTGAGTAAGAAGATCTTCAACGAATTACGAGCGTATATTTTTCTGATGTGATATCTACTATCCAAAATAATAGTTTTAATGTGATAAAAAAGTAAAATTTAAATAATATCACAGATGAGAGGTTTAAGTTCAAGTATTGACCGATATTTCATTCCTGCTCCTTTGCTACATTAGGAATGTTTATGACTCTTGATTAATAGAAAGCTAAAGAAACACACACTAAGAAGAGAGAATAATACTTAAGCTGTAATCAATTTTATGTAACACTCCAACTTATAGAAGACAGACGATTAAATCACAGGTATCTGCCAATGTTCTATCGAAGCACTGAAAAATAGATTGACTTAAATATCTATCATACAAATCCATCAGCTTTCTCAGCACTCAGATGTCAAACGATCGAATATTAACTATATGAATACATGTTGAAATAGTCGTTAACGTTTCTATTTCTCAGAAAATATATAACTTTAATAGTTTGTCCCTTCGTGTTGTTAAGTGAAATAACTACTGAAACTCTGATTGGTCCCTGCAATGCAAATATACTATTGAAAAGGAACATACAAATACAAGAATGAAGACTACAGAAATTAAAGAAAAATAAATGAATATTGACATGAACCAATGATAAAGTGATAAGCCGTTTAATTCGAATAAAATTTCTATCAGATATGTTCTTATTTTATGTAATATATCAAAGTAATGACGGGATAAAATATCTGATTCATAGAAATGATAATGTGAATCTAATGAGATTGAACGGATTGAAGGAAATTTTTCAAAATAACACATCATATACGATACATGTACGATGATGACAAGGACTGTTTTATTTATTATAGAAGTCATTCAGTGACATATGAAATTGTGCAATCATCGCTGCTGAAAACAAGCTCAAATCGAAAAGGAGATTAATCGAAGTACTTGATCAAATCTTTAAGAGTAGATACAAATTGGTATCCTGTTCTTAAATATACACGATTCTTGGGAGAAGAATGACATATCGTTAAATGAAAAGATGACGTTAGAAGAGAGTAAAGATGCAGAGTGTATTCCTTTCATTGACAGTTCAGTCGAGAATACGGTATTCTTAAAACTCAGTTCTCAAGTGGACCAAAACATGACAACAAACTTGTGACAAAATAAAGGAAACAAGATACTCTGACATGATAAGTATTTACGATTAAAACCAAGACAATTCAAATTCAAATTATTAGTGCATTTAAACCATGTTCATCATTTCACGAACTTATTGTCTTATGTCTCGATCAATTGAATAGTAAATCTAAAGAAAAAAAGATCAGAAGTACGCTATACTGATGAAAGGACGTTAATCAAAAGTATGGTATCGGACAATCAATCAGACATCACAATCAACCTGCAGAGAAGAAAAGCTAAGAACGTCGACCTCACTACAGCAAATAGAGACGATCGTTCGAATTAAACAACACATTCGACGATAAAATGACACCCAATGGTGAAGTTTGCAAAAGGCTAAGAATGAAAAGAGTCAGACAGCAAGAACTAGCGTCACTACAAAAAACAATATCCACTTAATGATTACGAAATCGAAAACCGAATTCCCTGCGAGATATTATACACTGAAAGTATGTCATCCACTCTACCTTAAAAAGTAACACAAGAAGCGATGAGCTAAGACAATAAACCTATGATCAAATAGTCAACGGATACATTAAATCACAAATTAACTCTACTACAATACCACTGTCAGAAACCAATCCTGAGAAACAACGTGTAGAATGGGAAAATGAACTAAAAAGAAGAAAAATGAATTGAAAAATACAACTATATGCCTTATGTAAAAGATAAAACTGATAAAACTTCGTAAAACCCGAGCGCCGATGAACCACTGAAAACCTCATCGAAACAAACGAAGAATAAAAAAATCAAACACATGATCCTCACGTGCCGAAACTGAAAAAAATTCCTTCCCGAACACCCTCACACTGCCTACCGAAACCACATACGAACATCGCTTCGCTAGACTGTACTCCAGTTCTCTTCAATTCTATGAAATACCGAAAGAGAAAATCTGGTAACATTGAAAATGGCGAAAGGCAATTCAGTACTTTGAAAATTTTCAAAAGTACCCTACCATAAACCCCCTGAATTCTCGAAAATGCAAAAACACCTAATACACCTTAACGCACTCCTCCGATCGAAAATCGCGAACTTAAAACAATGAACCTCGAAAAACATCTTAAAACGACATCATCACACACGACGCAGCGCTCAAATGCATATCGCAATAGTGCGGGTGCTCGGAAAGGAGTAAGCGTGCAGAAAGCGATATGGATGATTGAACAATGAGCTTCGTTTTGTGAAAAGCAGCCTAAAAAGAAACTAGTTGCTGTTCAAAACTAAACTGTCAAATTCCTCAAAAATCCTTCTATTTTCTTGCAAAACTTTTCTAATTTCCAGGAAAAGTCTGTGCTCTCGAGAAACGAAGGGCCACTCGGTCTCTCAAAAGCATATCACAATAGTGCGGGTGCCCAAAAGGGAGTAAGCGTACAGAAAGCGAGATAGATGATTGAACACCGAGCCTCGCTGTCGAGACAAGAAGCCTGAGAAGAAACTGCTTGCTGTTCAAAACTAACCTTTCGAAACTGTCAAATTTCTGAAAAATCCTTCTATTCTCTTGCAAAACTTTTCTAATTTCGAGAAACAGCCGGTTCTCGCTAGAAACGAAGGGCCACTCGGTCTCTCCAACGCATATCGCTAAAGTATGTGAATAAACTAGTTCACGTTTCCAAAGTCCCATACGTTTCGATGATGTAGCGTAGGAATGACAAACATTTGAATATAATCTACCATTGACAACTAACAAATATTACCAACGTATTTAAGCGATGTAAGTTGACCACACTTACATTGTACGACAAGTATACACCTACTGTCAACGCATGTTTATCGAGAGTGTGAAAGACAACCTTAACACTCTTAACTCGATGTCTGTAAAACAGAAACTCTATTAGCAGTTGAGCTGAGAAACGATATCTCCACGATGAGCATAGTGTGATGGACATCAAATAAGATAATGGGTAAGAATCGAGTGAAGTTAGAACCTCAGATGCAATAACCTACACAATTACTTACCAGATGAAATGAAATGAACAACAGTGAAATAAAATAAACACTTTTTTGTTTTATTTCACTATTGTTCATTTTATTACAAACACCATATTTCGACAATATGTTTCTTAAGCACACAACAACACACTATAACTGACTATGATAGCCTGTATATCATCATGTAACATCTTCTTAATCAACAACCTCGATCGACTCGTCGTCGTCTTCGTGGAGGGTGATGGTTGTATTTGCTTGATCTTCATCGAAATCGTCAAGCACTACGGTTGAGCCATCGTCAACTTCCATATCATCCTCCCCTAGCGTAAGACGAACAGTGCTGTAATACTAGAATCAATCCAAATAGCTATTCAATGTTATCAAATCATCACTTACCACAATCTCAATGTTCAAGGTTTGATTGAAACTCATACGAACGACTGTTTTTATCAAGCCATAAACATCAATATTATTATGACATATTTAGATAAACCCGGTAAACTAAGGTGTACTTCTGGTGTACCTGTTGTATAGCAGCCGCTGAATGTTGATGAGATGGTAGGATCGTTTGTTGCCGCCATATGCGGTAAGTATCAAGAAGCTAAACATATGGATATAAGTTAAAATTTATGTATCAAATATTTATTTGTTGACCGAAGTGGGATTCGAACTCACACCTTTCCAATTCAGAGTCTGAGCAGATAGCCACTCAGTTATCCTGGGTCATAAGCCTAATAGATACAATTCAGAGTCACTTCGATTCGGAACCAAAAATTAAAAGTGTAAAAAATGTAGGAATGGACAAAATATTAAAGTTCCATCTCAAGTCGTAGCTTTCTGTATGCTATCCAAACTATCATTATGCAATGGGTAGCTATTTTTGAAAAAAAATTCACGATTGCATTGCTGGAGTGCCAGACAAATGCTAATTTTTGCTAGAACTACTGGGAAGGTCACAACTTTGTCATTTTACATAGTTGATCACTTATTTCGATGGACCATTCGATACAAGCCATTGAAATCTAAAACGTTTGCAGCAATCGCAGTCTTTTAGAATGTACCCCTTGAGTGCTACGATGCTGACAGGTTTAATAAGGAATTTAATGTCACCCCGAGTGTCATCGTACATATGCCAATTGATCATTGGATAGACACAACGTGGATTTTATCTTGATAGTTTACTTCGGATTTTCTTCGATTGTTAAAATCACTAATCGAAGTTCCAACTGCTTTTCTCTACGGTTCTTATTCAACGTCTAACTACATACAACAGAAAATAATTTTTAAAAGCATAGATATATCTGTCATAGTCGTATATTACGGGCATATTATGAGTTACAATGTGAAGTTGTTTTCATGTCAATATCACACAGTGCTAATAAGTTAATTCATTCCTTTCATTACGACCAGGCTGATAAGAACAAATTTACTTTCCACTCTGCAGTAACTCAAGTAATGTGTACAGACAAATAATATTCGTGAAATGGATGGAATGTGTTACGTGTAAAAATGAATCAAATTTTCAAAATGGTATGTTGAGTCTATTCTTGTCACGGAAGGTATTTGGAGGAAAATCGTGAAATTCCATGAACTTCAATCAAGATGTTTGATATACTGAAAGTAAGTTTGTTATCCGAACGATTCGTCAAGAAATTATAGTAGTCACTACTATTTCTGTGACCGAGTCAACAATTTTCTTATTCATAGTTGTAATCGAACTCAAACATACGCGCTGTAGATACGGAAAGAATGGAATTTTATCGGTAGTACACATTAGAATATGATAAAACAATATTCCGACGAATGGTAATGGTTAATCGGTCGTATAAATCATCGAATGTCAACAATTCAAGGACATTGTTATGCAATTGTTCAATTATTAAATAGTATGCTTGCCAATCATGTGTTCAACCTATTATATATGCCGTACAGTCACACATAAACAAAGTTCACAACACAAGACAATAAAACAAATAAAACCAAGAATGTTATTTGCCTCATTGAGGTGAACATACACTCACATCCTCAAGAGATACTATGCATACACCTCCCATAGCACCCTCATTGACGCATGTTATGTATACGTCTACCACAGTACCCACAGTGAACCAGACGATGATAGACCTTGTTATGGCTTATTCTAGAAGTTATGTAAAGTAGCGTTATTAGGTAATTTATTTATGTCATTGAATGATGTTTGAAGCTACATAAGCAAATGTAGCTTGTGATATCAAATCAACTGCTCATTTCCATTCCTATACGTATATCTTTACTGATCTTTTTTCTCTGTCTCTGATTTGTTAGTTTCTTATTTGTTAGTGTTGTTTTTTTAAGTAAATGAACCGAATATTGAACTTCATTAACTTTTCCTCCTTCTCACATAATTTGACAGACAACAGTCGGTGATGTTTTATTTAACTAAATTAAGGTCCATATGAAGTATATAATACTCGAACCCATCATTAGTGTCATGAAAACGTCCTTTTCTGGTCAACGATGTCAGCGAACATTATCAATGGCTTAGCTTATATGGCTCTCAATCCGAAATCAATCGTCAATTGTATGATATCACACATGATAGCAATGAAAAAAAAAATGTTTACAATGTTAATAGGCTACATCGAAAATACTATCAATTTGAAAGAAAACGAAGAAATCAAAGAAAGAAATACTAATGGATCATCGTGGCCCTGACCAATGCACTCTGAGTGTCATCATCTAGAATTATCATCTGAATTATTCAATGGTTCTTGCATGGCAACGACAATGTTCAATTTTAAATCAATAAGATATTATGTAACTGTTCAATCAATATATGATGATTTCATTAATTAAATTTCAACGAATATATACAATTTTCAATGAAACTGTAACACACAAGAAGACGTAACGCGAATAAAATATTTCATTTCATTAAGCTCACACACACACACACACACACACACACACACACACACAAAGAAAAACGAAAAACCTCAATGAGAGAACCAAGTTCATCTCATCACTAAAACGTCTCACTGTCGGATTCGCTAGCAATACCTTCGATATCCATTATTGAAGGCTGCTCTGCAGAATCACTTACTGCTGCTGCTCCTGCTGTTAAGACTGTTGTTGCTGCTACTACTGCTGCTACTGCTCCCCGTCGACGCGCTTGTGCGTCAAGCCACTGACGCTCAGCCTCGATGAACTCATTATCGTGGCCCAAAAGCGGGCGAGTTTGAACATTGGCTGCTGCATTCGACGTACTGGATGCTGATGGATCCTTCGGTTTGAAAAAGTACTCGTCTGAATCTAAACTTATTCGAAACACAAAATCCTTTATTTCTATCTTTATCTCTTTTTCTTTTTAGATTTATCTCTTTTTCTTTTAGATTTAAGTCTTTTACCCATTTCATAAACAACAGCTCTTTGAGCCCAGTAAGCAGCCTGATTTTCATCTTGTTTGGTGACGGGTGTCGCTCTTAATGAACCCTCATCACCGGGATTCAAAAGGACGATTGCTGGCATTGTGACATTGATTGTCACAGTTGGCTGATATTTATCAGTAACCTGTTATCAATCAAAAAAGAAATCATTCATTCATTCGTTACTCTACATAAATACAAATTATATTACAGCAACAGCGCCATTAGCTGAAAGCAAGTCCTTCTTGCTTGGAAAGTTACGATTTTCGAATTCGTCCCATGGTATGTCATCGAATACTAGATAACGAGCATCGTCACTCCAGGTATTCAAGCTCCAGCGACCCTTAAAATAGCATACTCGGCCCGGCAAAGACAATGCAAATGAAGTTTTGCCTAAATTATATAGTAAGCAACAAATATAGTATCTTATTTGGATCAAATGATCATGTATTTTTCTTTATATCGTACCGGTGCCCGTTAGTCCAATGAGAACTAGACATTTTGGACGATTGGGATTACGAAAGTAATCTCTTATCCAGGCTGACACTACAGCATCTGTAAGTACAAAATTAAAAAGCAGACTCAAAACGAAAGGAAAAGGCTTAATTATCTTAGTGTTAAAACATACGAAGCTGACGTGTACAATCTGGAAATGAGAGATCCCATATGAACTCTTTTACAAATGTGGCTTGTTGTCGTTCTCGATGCTGTTTATTGACGTAGTTGAACGATTTGTAAAAGCTTTAAATAAATTAGAAACATCGAGTGAAAGAAAGACATAACGAAACATGCAATTTTTTAACGATGCAAACTACGAAACGAAGTTAAACATTCAACTAACTTATCACTACGTTGCATAAATTCATATGGAAGTAGCGTTCGAATGTATTCCATAGCCTGGCTGACGCTTGTTTCTGCAATACGTAGAGCTCTGTCAGCAATACTGTCATTACGTTTCCGGCGCTCTGCAGCTTGAGCCCGGACTGTAATCTTCCTCGCCGGATTATTGCTGACATCAATAAATGGAGTGGCGGGTGCCAAAGAACAATCAGGATCTGAATTTATGTCCTTACTACGGAATGTACCAAATTCAACGTAGTTACCATCTATATAAATATACAAGTGTTTTCTTATACATGATTCAATGCAAAATAAACTTTTCATTCTTAGATTTCGAACAAAGTGATTCAAGAATGATTCTACCTTTCTTTATGTACGTATTCCAAGCAAGATTGTTGGATGTTATCTGGTAGTTACAATGGACTCCTAATTCAAATATCAACAATTGGTAAGAGTCGAAAGTATGTATTTCTACGAGTCATACCAGTATACTTATCCAAAAACCAACTTTTTTTATCCTTTTTTTGGTTCAAAATGATCTGTACATGAAGATGTGGCTTTGATTGTTCACTACCCATCTCGCTCGCCACACATACATATTGTATATTATCTAGGGAGAACTCTCGAATGATACATTCAAGAAGTTTTTCCTCTACACAAAGACAAAAACCAATTAGAAAACAATAATCTTTTGCAAAACAAGATAGACAATGATCTCTTATATCTTACTAGTGACATTTGACCAACAAGTTATAGCAAACGAACTTGCGTTCATGCGCGGATTTTTCAATTTACGACGTACTGCCGTGTTTTTACCCTCCAAATCGAATTGATTTTCTCGGGCTATTGTTTGTTTATCTAATTTAGACATACGTAAATGTTATTTTAAAAAATTGATTACGTTCTCTATTTGATTTGTTTCTTTCTGTCTACCTTTATGATCGTAGTTATTTCTTGAACGATCATGTGGTGCACCTGCACGAACTATTTGCTGATTAAATTGCGGAGCGGTTGTAGCAGCAGCATAGGGAATGATGGATGATCTGGATTCTTTGTGAATAAAAGAAAAAATTAGAAACAAACTGTCGCTCCCACCATCTCACGTTTTTTAGTCTTACGATCAAGAACATTTTCACTTTGAGCATCGATCGATAGGATCGGTGAAGACGAAGTATCCATACGCAACAACAAATTTAGATCAAATAAGAAAGTCAAAGTTGGTAGATCAAATGTGAAAACGAACTGGTAATTTCTAGAATGACAGCAAAAATAACAAAGTTCGACTTGCTTGTAGCACAAGCACATAAACTATGTATGGCATGTGATCACAATGTTTATATTCATCCACAAGATATGAATTCGATCGTTTGATACTGATTTCTCTCTATGCACAAGTTTAAATAGTGTCCGATCAAAGTCGTTCTATGTGACCAATCCAATGTCATTATTGTAATTTATTACTATACTATCCGACAATATGTCCTTCTATTTTACCAATCAAAATGAATATACTATCCAACGATATGTCCTTCTATTTTACCAATCGAAATGAACACACTATCCAACGATATGTCCTTCTATTTTACCAATCGAAATGAACACACTATCCGACGATATGTCCGTCTAATTTAAAAATTAAATATCATCGTTACAATCCATTACTATACAATCGATAAACAAAATTGGTCGTCATTATGAACAAACATATCTTTTAAAACAATTTGACATGTGTCAATCATTTATTTTCTGTTGCGAATAAAAATGCATTGTTCGAATATTATCTTTTAATCGTATGACGACGTCTAGCATACATCTCAAATATTGTACCGTGTAATTAATGTATCGGATAGTGAAGTGGGCTAGTGGTGTCATGAACCATTAGTCTCATGATCGAATCTGTATACCGGCACACGCCAATACTCATCACTACGATGGATATCAGTGTCGAATGTCTCTAGTAAAAATGGCTCGGGTCGAACCCTATACCATTCTTTCAGGCCCGCATAGATTAGTCAGGAGTAATAATCATACTCTTGCTAATCTGGGCCGCCGTATAGGGTGAGACCTCGAGAACGCGTTCGGTACGCGGGGTTAGGGGTGGTCATTTTGCAATTTTTTTCTTTAAATTACTAATAAACATACTTTTTATTGTTTTCAATACCATTGAATGAACAGATTATCTATAAAAAAAAATATTCAAATGAAATGAAAACTTGTTTATTTTTATCAAATTGAGAATATTTTTTGTCTGGTGACAGAACGAAAAATAGATGCTCTTCCTTGGATTCGAACCAAGCACTTTCTGTCACTCGAGCAGATGTTCTAAGCCGATTAGACCAGAAGAGATAATATAATCGTTCGTATAAAATCCTCACCTTCATTGAAATGATTTAATAATAGTCCAGTCAAGTAATTCCGCAAATATCAAAATTGATTTATGTATAATTTACATGCAAAATATAATGGAACCGATCGTAATATAATGTATAAATGAATAAATAAATATATGCATGTATATATATTTACAAATAAAACAGATTTATATTACGTTCATTTTCTTCTATTCCGAATTTATTGTCGCAAGAAATCTAATCCTGCAAAAACATTAATGAAATGAATAACATAATGAGAAACTACAGAAAAACCAAAATAACAAACCTGAGTGCACGACGAAAAATCATATTTTTGAATTAAAACAATAATCTTTAAATAGAAAACAGAAACGAAATCTAACTATGTACCAGAATGATTCACATGTATAGTTAGAAGTGAAAGAAGGGAAATTGTTCATGTGTACAAAGTTAATAGATGGCGATCCTATCCGGTAATTATATAGAGTTGTGAAGAAAAACAAAAATAAAATTTATCATTTCAATTACAACAAAATGAAAATGATGGAAATGTATAAAAACACATTTACAATGCATTTTCTATACTCCTTTAGTCAATTTAAACATCATATGTTACTATTCAAGCAACAAAATCAAAGTATGTTATTTTTGAAGTCAAAACAAAAGACTATGCATAAATTTTAATCGGCTACGGGAAGGCTTCACGAAGAGGACGAAATATTGTTGATTACCTGAATGGAACATGTGAACTGAATTAGAAAAACAGTTCTATTTTAATGGTAACACTTTTAACTCGATGTCGACATATTCATAAGTGGGAATAGAAAATCTGATTGATAATTCATGACTATATTTGTTTGTATGAATTAGGAAATTCAAGGCAATCAAAACAAAATAATCCGAGGTGAGAAAACTACGTGTTTCAGCTGTGATGGAATTCTGAAAAGTCGGAGTCTTTGGTCATAAACTATTAACAAAATATATGGATAGATTTAAAATATTTTACGATTGCAATGGTAGTGATTGAAGCATTATGTTCCAATCAGTTCAATTTACCATTAACATAGCTAAATAATGGCAACGACGATCCTATGAGAAACATATGAAGATGTCGAATGTGAATATTCCACTTCTCTGTTACTCAGCACTAAGGGTATTTAGGCGTTGCCATGTTACACTTACTGTTTCAACTCATGAAAAAGTCGCTTCCCTCTAACTACAGCCAAAACGTGAGAGAGCTAGCGAGACTAATCATTGCGATGGTTCAGCTATCCAGTCAATGACTTAAGAAATCATTTTGAACAGTTACAATAGACCATAACTAACAAACAATGCGGTAGGTGAAGACACACGTACATGGAAATAAATCAACAGTAGCGTCCACCAACTAGAAGACTGTCACGTCCAGAAAAACGATCGAGTCACTCACGTCAAACACCATGAATTTACAATCTACTTCGAATAATGAATCAAACAAAAGACGATGAAAGACACAGATTATTACAAGCCATTTGTCACTCTCTCTAAAGAACTCGACATGTCAATAAAAAACTCTTCCATGAAAAGCTCCGCAAACTACGAAAATATTACAATGCAGAGTATACACACATAAGCCAAACCTTGACGAAATGGTAATCGTATCTATTTCATGGCTTTGATATCACCAAATTATTATCTGGAGAGCAACTCTTTTATTCTACCAACCAACAAGCCACAAGAATGCAAGTCAAAAGAAAACCATTACATGAACCCATTGTGATTATTCCAGCAACGAACTCCAGTCAATAAAGAATCACATGTACAAGTCAAAACAACCGATGTAAAGTATTGAAAAAAAACCCAAGGGTGAGACATTCAACGAAACGCGAAAGGTTTTCAAAAAGATTTGGCTAAAACAAAAGCCAATCTCTACGCAAGTTCTAAGAAATAGCGAGAATGAAACTGGTTCGTGGAAACCGCAAACAACAATAACATTGAACAAACACATTCAAATAAACAAGTGAACACCGCAACACGATTCAATGTCACCGACGCAGAAGAAACTACAGTTAGAAAAGAAGCATTCCTCGAAACAACAACCCAATAAACTGCCATTACATATGAATGAAATCAACATATCTCGTCATCGGCAAAACCGACTGACTCATTTCCCAATTCGTTCCCCCAACTTTTAAAACTCTACAAACCAGCGTCAAAAAAACCTCAAAAACTCTAAAAATGAGAAAGGTCAAGTAGGTACATTCAAAAAAAAAGAAGTCCTTTTCCAGTGACCACTCGAAACTGCTACACATTTTGTCTCTCAATATGCATGTGACATAGTGCGGGTGCTCGGGAAGGGAGATTCACCCGTCAAGCGAGATACCAGTTCGTCAGCTGTATGATAGAAAAAACTAAATATTGACTGGAGAAATATCCCCAGTTGTGGGTGTAGTCGAAGGGTGAAAACCCTGTCCTTTGTATTAAAAATTAAAAAACGATGTTCATAGATGGTTGCTGTCGAAACTGCGCTTGGGGGCGGCCTTCGGCCGCCTTCACTTTCTTTTCTTATTTTGAATCGATTCTATTAAAAATCTTGAAAATTTAGCCGAAAAAATTGCTGTTTTGTTCAGGAAAACCTTCCGGTGTACCTGTAAATGCCAGTTTTTCAGTATGAAGACTCTGTTGTAGAAAGAAATAATTGCTAGAAAAAATGTTTGTGATACACTTGCTAGTCGACAGAAAAAAGAATGACACTGATTGGATGCATTATAGCTGCGTTTCATTCAATTGATTATTTTCATGATTTTACTTGAAAAACAGCGGTGTACCTGAAAAAGAGGAATTATCCACATGAAGACAGCAACTGGGCGAAATTTGTTTGCTAGATGAAATGTACCTGAGAAGGTTGCTAGTCGATTGAGACCTTGTCGACTTCGATCGGTTCAACGACAGTCGAGTTATTCAATTTTTCGTGTTCACGGGGTGATAGGTACACCGCCACATGTGTGTTTTCCCCAAGGCAATGTTAAAGAGGCAAAAAAAATGCAAGTTTCAAAATTCACTGTTTTGACACGAAATTCGATTGACGACTGTGGCGCCACCAGCAAATGAGCGAACACAAGTCCTTTTCCAGTGACCACTCGAAACTGCTACACATTTTGTCTCTCAATATGCATGTGACATAGTGCGGGTGCTCGGGAAGGGAGATTCACCCGTCAAGCGAGATACCAGTTC
>OENT01001517.1:0-11144 GCA_900239685.1 Rotaria macrura
AAGCTAAAATTGTCTTTGCCGAATCTATGAATACAAATCAAACTCGTTTTTATCTAACAGTACATGATTCAATTCGGATAGAAAGAATTTCGTCGATAGAATATTTCTGTTTCGTTTAGTTTCTCCATCAAAATCAATTAATCACTCGATGTGATTTTTCTCCTCATTATTCAGGTGTTTCACTGTCGAAAGAGAAAAATCTTGATATACATTGTCTTTATTTTGAACAAATTACTTAAATTGCTCAACCAGTCTCACTTATTCGGAGTCTCACTGATTTGTGGTCAATGGAAAACATCAATCTTTCAAAATATTTATCTATTCAATTAGTCAATCAAATTCAATATCTTTGTCCGATCAACGGATAAATTTATCATTTTAATATAAAACAAAGAAAAGAGATGAAGTTCTGTTTTTAGAAAACGATTTGTTCAAATCAATTATATGATTAAAAATATTTCGATGAAGAATTTAAAAGTACCGTCGGATTGAGTATTTGAAGAAGTTTATGAAAAACTAGCTAACGATTGCATTGCACATGAAGTATATCTAGTTGAACCTCGAGCGTCTGACGAACATGTTCGTAAAGCATTGGAAAATGCATGGCGTCAATCAAATTGTGAAATTCTATTTGTTTATGATGATTTTCTTTTCATAATTTTTCTTTAGCCAGTATTCGAATTGAAATATCTGACCTTTTTACTGATTCATCGTATTTTACAAATAAAAATTAAATGATAATATTTTTGTTTTCCATGTCTATTGTATTTTCGTTTTCATTTCTTGTTACTCCAGTCAAACATTAACGCGTGTCATTTATACAATAGGATCCAACGAATGGATTGATACTCAACCTGAAGGAAATTCGATTAGTTTAATAAAAATTTACACAGATATTCCATATAAAAGAGCAACAGCTTGTATTGAAGATAAAGTTTTAACTGCAACCAAAATATCTATCATTAACAAAGCATTGAGATTAACTTGGTCGAAAGCAAATAGTTATCTATTTTCAATAGATGATATATTCATACCATCCATTCAGACACTAACACACGAGTATGTTTTCGTTTATTATTTTATAAACATAAAATCTTGAGAAATAGGTGTTAATTGAATTCTGCAAAGAACATTTTCTTGAGACTAGAATATAGTACTTTAACAGTCACTGGTTGAAAATTTGTCTCGTATGTTAAGAGAAAAGAATTTATGTTCGGATAATAATTCAACTTGATAAGGAATGATTAGAATCGGATTATTTTTGATGAGAGTTTAAAATACGAATGAACTTAAAAGAGTTTTCCATTATGTTTAATACCATTATCAGATCCTCAAGAAAAACCATAGGAAAAATGCATTTATTTTTAGTAATAGACAAATGAAAATTGATTATATGATTGGTTTACGGTTTCGTGACATAGGAGATTATGCTCAACCGACTGAACAAATATATTCACAAACATTCAATGAAGCTAGTTTAACGTTATCAGATCAACTAAATATTACACTAAGAAATGTTAATGAGATATCAGTAGATAATGATCAAAACCCATCCTTTCCATTTGACGATCCATCTACAATTGATCTGCCTAACTAATGATTTGGTAAAAGAATTTGAATAAACATATAAACATCATCAACTCAATTAAATCTGGAAGACAAAGGCGCAGCTCGGCCAGCTGTGGAGTACGTGGGTGCAGTTGTTGAACAAACAAAATGAAAAATACTGAAGATAAAGTAAATCATACCGTTGAAGATGCAAAAAAAAGCAAAACAACTCGCTGATGTTGTTGCGCATGCTGTTGCCGATGCAAAAGGAAACTTTAGTTGCATTTTTTCTCTTTTTTTATTTTCGAAGCATAATCATTCAATTTAATCACCGATTACACATATTATTTTATAATCAAATTACTTAATCAAAGATCAATCAAAATCTTCTCTGTTAAAAGATTCAAGCCATTTGATCTACTCATATCATTTACATTTTTAAGTACATCAAACACTTCATTTTAAATCAAATAGAAATTTAGTCAGAGACACTCCAACTATTTTCATTTATTGATTAGATTTAATTTAAACATTTTATTTTGTAAAATATTTCGAGAGAAGTTTGTTTATGTATATGTCGTGCCGAAGTTAGGTTGTTCGTCGAAGTTACAATCTTGACAAAAATGTCATCGAAGTTACAACTTCGACAAATGTTGTCGTCGAAGTTGTTTTTAAGCAAAACAGATAAGTACACTTGGACACAAAATTTATTTATTTCCTCATACTGCTGAATGATGACAGCGAGAGTTACATAACATTTTTTGGTTGTTTGCATTTGCATCGATTCGTTTTACAACCCCCTTTACAATCGCATTTCAAAATTCCTTGTTTCATTCTATATCGTCATCTTTGCTGTTCACAGAAGGAGATAATATTGATGCAGCCAAGATTTGGTTTGATTGTTGAAGTCGACCGTATATCGACATGGCGTGCACGTTCGAGATTGTCGATGAGAGTATAAATGGATACCATAGCCTTCTTTGTGTTCAATCATAAATCAGCAAGGTCTCACAGCCACAGAGACGTAGGAACCACCTCTAGTAAAATCAACTTCAACAACAACGTTTGTCGAAGTTAACTCCGACGAAAAAAATTGTCGCAGTTTAACTTCGACGAAAACCCTAACTTCGACACGACATATATATTAACTGATCTCGTAAGATTTGTATCTCATATACATTTAAAGATAATACATTTTAATCATTTCTTGAAACTCTAATAATTCAGTTTTTGTTCATTGACTCTGCAAGATCGGTGTGCAACAAGTCTATGACATTGGAATCTGTTGCAAATGGATATAGATTTCTTCTCGACTGGCATTTTGATTTTGGTATGGGTTTCGTCTTAAGTTACCCAAATCTTATGCTACTTTGTACGATAAAGTCCCAAATGGGAGAAAAGAATCTCAAATCTTATATATTAATATGAGTGTTTAGATTTGGTCTATATTTCGGATTTGGATTTGAATTGAGATTTGATTTTAGTGTGGCACAACTACAAGATGGAAATCACGTTAGTTTGAAAACACTCCCAAGTACAAATCCTGAATCTAAGTCGAGCAAAGCAATATCCACAATCTTGTGATCCAAATCGAGTCGAAATTTGTAATTTAGTGATCACACTTCTATTATCAGACATCTGTCTGTTTCGACTTCGTTGAATGAGTGATCATGATATATAGTTATACATTCTGATATACATATCCTTTTTTTGAATAGTCTGTTACAACTAGAACTCTTATTCTTTTTTTTCATCTCTCTCCTTTGTTGTTTCTATTCTCTTTCATTGAAGTCAGTCAAATATATTAATGACCTTGAATACGATTTCTCTATTACGCAACCGTAATACGGGACAAAATTCATAAATATGAACTAAATTCGAGCATACCCGAAATCCAGAAGCCAAAGTCGAATCCAGGTCCAAACTTCAGAGATTTGGTGGCGAATCCCAAATCCATTCACTAGTTGTTGCACCCCTATGTGAGATTATATGTCTGTTGTATGTATGAGTAGAAGGAAAAGGGTTAATTTGTGAATCCCGTGTTTTACTGATAAATGATATAGAATCTATTTTTCCAAGCTATCTAAATCGTTTTTTTAAATAAAAACTATACTATTCGATAGCCTAAATATTTCCTACAAGCCTACACTAATCTGTGTTTCCAAATTGTCAACAAATCCATGTAGAATCATTGAAAGAAAAACCTTTTTGCTACATTACCTCGCATGGGGTGATTTAGGAAATTCATGTAACTAACGTAGCTAGGACCATTGAAACTTGATTTTGATTAACTAATATTTTTAAGACATTTTACTGATATAAAAACCTCTCTCATTCCAAAATCTTTACAGGTTTTGAACGAGTGGGGTATAAGTGAATATCTGAAAACAAACAAGATTATACCCACACCCCAGGATACCAGGAACTGAAAATATTTAATCGAATGCTGTTACCAAAGAAAAAAAGCAGAAATTTCTTCAGCTAGAACAAAATTGATGAACAAGTCGATGACTCATGAATTTTGATTCATTCCCGATTTGTTCTCCTATTTCATCATTGTCATTGGACTAATTGATTTTGCCATAATTTTATCTTTAGAAGTGTAATGAATTTAACAAATTATTTCTCTTATATTAAGCTTGAGATTCTAACTGATTGTATTCGAAAACTGGTCTCATTTGTTTCATTCGTTCCGTTTGGTTTACACCACAGATCCGACACTCGCAGAGTTTACTCGCCTATGCTTAAAATTTTATTTTTGATGAATAAATAGCAAATTTTTAAGGATATCTTCGACTTTATGTAGTTCTTTCTAAGCGTTTCTATTTATAGTGAAGTTTATCAAATCGGAACAATAAAATAGTGTTCAGGGTGTCTCAACAATCAGTCAAAGTAAAGAAAAGTGTAGATCTTTTAAGAATAATAAAAAAATGAGCTGATATTTTTCGTGATGATAGAGGATACTTCCAAGTTTCTATTCGAGTGGTAGCAGCTTATTAACACACTTCAAACCTAGAAGAATCTTCTTGAAAATGTAGTTTGACCTTTTCCAATACATTTCTATCAGTCATCAACCACAAAAATTAGAAAACGTATTCAAAAGTTTATTCGCAAACTCCATATGGCAGAGACTGCTATGCTGATCATTTTGGTTAAAAAATTGTTCTATTTTCATCAAGAACTCATGGTATCAGAATCGAAGTATTAATTAATGTTGTATACTTTTACCAGTACTATTAGCCGTTCTCAAATATTTTGACTCAGGCAACACTTTTTCTTGATGAACATAGAACATCTGCTAACCAAAATGAAAAGCAAAAACGGCTGCTAAAAGTATGATTTGTCAGTAAGCTCTTGAGTAGCATTGCTATTTTGTTCACTGTCCAGAGAAGTACTTTATCAAACTTTAACTAACGTCGCTGGTGCTTTCAGATCTTGTCAGTGCAAAAAGATTTGAGAGGATTTTGCGAAGTTACATAGAATAGAGAAAACTCCAAAAGTCAAATGAAGTATTATATAATTTTGAAAATCTAAGAATAGAGGAATTCACATCAGATTATAGAAACCCCAAATTTATAGTTTATCTTTCGCATAGAAATATGAATTTTTCTCTTTTAAACAAGTGATATCACTAAACCTTTTACTGACGAATAAAAACTTTGATGTATCTCTATCATTAGAAAAAAATTAGTTGGTTTTATCATTATCCTGTGCACCTATGTAGTTTTCTTTACTCTAGATATAGGCATATTTAATTATTCAGTTCAGTCCAACTATTGCACTGATGCAGTTCTCAGAGCATTGTTTATACGCTCAGTAAAGATATGAATGATCTTTATTATTTGATTCTCATTAATATTTTTGTTCTTTTAACTTATTTAAATGTATAAAATAATAACATGGTGATTTTTATGGTTGCTTGAAAAACTGCCTAAAAAATAACTATTTTGTTATAAACTGTAGGCGGGGCGAGACGAGACAGGAATGAGCAATTTGTCAGCATGACAAGGCGGTGACGAAGCACTTTTTTGATTGACTCGTGGATCTCTGATTTACACCAACAACATACATTATGAATTGTCATTATTTGATTATTCATTTTCTAATATTACATTTCAGATACTATGTCTTAGACATCCACATTTTTATTTTTCAATCTGTATTGAGTGACCAGCAAAATATGATGATGTATTGTATATGCATGATGAATACCGTTGTGAACATTGTAAATAAACCTTCATTAAATGCATTATTATGTCTTATTTGTGGTGAATTACCTTTAAAACGTTGGCATTCCGTACGTAGTGTTTATCAACGACAACGATACAATCAAGTGAATAATCAGTTTAAAATAAATAAAAACAACTCATTCAATCCGATTTAATATTATTATTCTGACATCTTTCAAAATGTAGCCATCCCGCTGCAATCATTAATCGGATGTGATTGGATGTCGTATGTCTATGAGAGTCACATCATCTATACCGGCACACACATCAGGGGTATACGCCCTTAGTTCTTCAATCGTATCATCAACCATGGTTCGGAACTTTGTTGTTTATTGATGAGTTTAGATTCATAAATTTTTTTAATTTTTTATTACTTTTTCATTTAGATGAAAAGCATAGACCTATCGATACATACACTATCATGGAAACTCATATTCTTAACTGCAGTGGCACCATCAAGTCAATAACTATACGAAAATAGATTTCATCAGGTTAACGGTAACTGGTTTGATTTCGATTTTTTTTCAATAGAGTCAAGAGATTAGATAATCTTCATGACGGTTCTATTTTTAAATCAATAAATGATTTGTTCGATGTGATAATATACTTATATTAACAGTTCATCAGTAGATCTTGCAAGATTATGTTTATCTCACAGAAACTTAATGACAGCGATAATACAAAATTCAGTAGCATTACAAGAGGAAGATGTTGGTCGACTGCAAATCATCAATATTTTGCTTGCTCACAATTCGAATAGAAATCTTTCCTTCAAAAAAGACATGTGCACATGCATGCCTCTTTATATAAACGAATCAAAGTAAATAAATAAATAAGAACGCATGTAGGTAATTCTTTTTTCTAGTTTTCGTTATCCACACATGAAATTGCACAACTTCAATATTTTTTCAATTCGTATGGCAGTTATTTTTAGACAATATACATGGATTTATATATGCCAAGCCACATATATAGATCCATTTTTTCCTATCAGCTGAATCTATTTATTTAGATTCTGGACAATGCTTATAATGTTCCATCTGTTTTACTCTCTCCCTTTTCTTCTAGTTTGAATGGTGGAAGATCTTAAATTTTACCATTGCTGTATTAATAATATGGCTAATTTTATGTTTAGTTTGCTATATGTGTTGTCGACGACAGTTAAAATGAAAAACGAAATCACTTTATCTAACATTCTATATTATGAATGAATATGTTTGCTTTTTTTGGAATAGATCAGCACATCGTTAACATCATAGAATTTCAAAAAATAAAAATCGATATATGGATGTTCTCGTACGTGAACAAGATCATTATTTATGTCTATCATTATCTTCATTAGCATTCGATAGATCCTATGCTGAATCAATTCATTCATCGGCTGATGATCGACAGCGAACATCAACAAGAACAATGTTGTCACTACCCGAACCACAAGTTCTTCGTTTATCAGAACAAGATTGGCCACACTTGTGATGCATAATCCATACGGATGGTCATCATTTCTGTTGAATTCTCGACTGATTCCAATCGTCCATGATGAATTGATTGTATTACATTTTAAGTATTAAAAAAACGAAAAAACAAAGAACTTTGATCTACTGTGATTGCATACGATAGGCATCTCGTGGTCGTTTGGTTTTTAACGCGTATTAGAGATATTAATTGTAAGATATCAGCTTGCCTTTTTGATTGATATTTTTTTTCTTTTGTTTGAAAAAAATGAAATGAAAAATTTAACCAATAAAATCGAACACTGTGTTCATGGTAATTGTACTTGCCCAAAATTAACATAACCCGAAGTCGTGCGCATCTTTTGTAAGTGCACATCTTTTCGGGCATTTCGAATAACTGACCAAAGACATGAAGTCTATAGAAACAAAATAATAACTAGAAATTCGAACTGCTCTTCACGACCATTTACCAGCACAATAAGTGCAGAAACAGCAATAGCAACTGATATGACAACAGTACCAAAGATAACGATTGGTACTACCATATTGTATGTTGTATCCTTTCTATAGTTGACACGAATGCAAGCAATGCAATATTATTTATTACCTACAAGGATTTGGTTGAAGGTCACATTTAAATATATATATATCCATACGAGCAAAACAGAATGAACAGGTAAGAGACGATACTTTTTCTTTCGTCATACATTTTGGCGTTTTTTACTAGCATCATGAATAAAGATATTGAATTATTTAATGGCAAATATTATCTATATTTATCTTAGGTAACAATATTGTTTATCGATTGTCATTCAATGAAAAGAAGAACAAACGAAAAATCATCAGAGCATTTAGTTATAATTGAGAATAATTTTGATCATCAAATGTCTCTGGTATCTATTTGAATTTTATTTTCCTAATCTGTATCTGCCATCAGCACTCATATCTCACCCATACCTTCTCTCATGGCCTGAAAAAAGAGAAATCAAATACACTGCATTCAATTAATTAGCATAGTTTGGCAAACGAGTGTTTCATCTTTTCGAGATAGCATTCACAAAAACTATGCGTTCGTTTTCATTTTTGAAGGCCATTCACCTTCTTATGTAAATTATAAAGTTAGTTACTACAGTCATCAAAGGCGATACAATCACATGAAAATATCATAAGAAGGTTAACAAGCTGTCGCTAGTCTTATATAGTGCATGTGTCCGCCAGAACGCCTCAGTTTTCTCGATTAATCGATACTGAGAATAGTTCATTTGTTTCATTCGAAATACAAACTCGGTCTTTGTGTAGATAATAAAAATCGATTAACTTATTCAGATTGTTGTTATTCGAGAGGTGAAAAATTATTGATCAGAACGATAGTAAATGCACAGTGGGCTATACCAGTTGCTGAGTACTTTAATTTATTATTTCATTCGGTCACACGACGAGGAGAAATAATACAAAGTTGTATGATTGAACATTTATTATCTATTATAGTATGAGTGATTGGTTTCTCTACAGACCGGTCAAACAAATAGATGAGCTATGTTCGCATAACATACATGAATAGCGTGCAGGTAAAGGTTAATGATTGGCTACTGGCAGATGAAGTTTTAGCAGCACTAATAAATAACTCTGAGATGGACAAGAGAAAAAAGAACTGTAGTCTTCAAACCATCTAACCAATAAACAATATGAAAAATATAGCTTCGTCGTTCAACGATTTATTCTTTTATTAATGATAATCGGAAAGATTTGTTTAACAGTCTGTTTCATTGTTTCCAATACAGATAATTATTTATTCGAGATCATTTTGCATTCATAGAGCAATATATGCAGTGTTGTATCGACTACGAACCCATCAAAGATGAACGCAGATTTCTTGGAAAACTCTTCGCTTCGATCGGTTCCCAATTTCTTACAATAGGTTCATTTATTCTTTCAACTTATTTTAAAAGTGTTTTTGACTATTCACAATTGTGTCTACTTCATCATACGTATATTGGTATAGTCAGATCATTATGCAGCATGGACTATTTGATACTTTAGATGTGGGCTTGCTGAGAAGCACGACGCCATGAATATAAAAACGACAGAATATGGGTAAAATTTATTGAAACTTTGACGTGTCACCATGACGTAACTTTTGTCATTGGGATCTATGGCATGTTTGTATGGATCTTTTCATTGATGGAGTTTGTTGCGACGACAAAAGTGGTTTTAATTTTATTTTAGTTATCATTCAATTCAAGTAGCGAACATAGTCTCTCTAAACAACCATTTTTGTTTGGATCGAAGTCTCTAGCTCATTTCTTTTGGTTACGCTTACACATTAGAGAAGTTTCAAACTATTTGTTGTTGAAGAACGAAAATTTGAATTACTTTCTTTATTTTAAGTCCTTGAAACCATTAATTTTCTTTCAAGATACAATTCATTCGAGTTATTCACATTGACAACGAATTTCTTTCGAATAGTTTTCAAGTGATAAAGCTATTGTGTAAGATTCTCTCAATTCTGATTTACCATTTTCTTTCATGAAGATTTACATCGTTGGTCAGAATCTTTTGAAAACAAGATGTTCAAAAGCAGTTCGTGATTCACAGTAAACATATTCAATATAGACTATGTGATTGTTCTATAGGTATGAAGATACGTTCGTATTGTTTTGAAACTCAACGAAAACTACTCCTTTAATAATAGAAACCTGAATCTGAAACTTGAAGATAGAAACCGTGTGGGTGTTATGCTCTAACTTACCCATAACCACACTAACATCCAAACCTTTTCATTCTCTTGGCGTCGTAACCCGAGTATCGGGGAACTCGGTGGTGTGAATTTTCATACTAGCAGACCCGCTGAAAATACTAAAATAAGCTGCAATGATTTTGTAAAGCAAGGAATGAAGCTCTGGATTATATGTTTGATCATACAATGATATATTGAATAGAAAGCAATAAGAGGTTTATCTCATATTCATAGACGAATGAAATTAATTAAAAAACAGAAGCTATTAGGGACGGATTTGATAATAAAATAAAGGATAAGATAAGTTTTAGTTAATGACACCATAAAAATTAGAGTAATGTTGCTCACACAAATGTTTCGATCCTATTAGTAAAGTAATTAATGTTCCATAAAATAGGTACACAAAAGCGTTGATAGGGTCACACCATCAGCAACAGAGATATAGGCTTTAAGTTGTTGCAGGTGCTTCCACATCACCGGTTAGAATCAATTGAGTAAAATAAATCAATATTTTAAAAGAAATACTAAATTTTCCTTTAGGATGAAGAGAGTCTATATAAAAGAAAAAACGTTCAATCGGAATGGTAGATGACACGTTCGGTGGTATTATCATAGTTAAGCATTGTGGTGGCACCACACCGATAGCCACCTACCCCCTGACCTGTATGCCAACAGAGCCGATAGGCAGGATTGGTAGATCCTATGTCGCAGCTAAAACGTTGCAGCGTGTCAGTGTTGTTTACAAAGCCCCACGACCAGACATCAGAATAGTACCAGCCGACTCCATTGGCCACATTCGTACAGTTCTGGAATGTGCTACAGTTGTAGAGCACATCGGCTCGAAGACCCATGGCAGCCACAGTCAGTATAGTATTATTGACTGGTCCGCAACCAAGCAACAATTTGGCTTTGCTACACATGCTCAGAATCGTTGATAGAAGGCTCGCATTCAGAGTGACATCATAGGTGCCATTGTAGCACAGAGACCAGCCATTTGATAATGAGCTCGGATCGAGATTAAACTGCACACCGTATAAAGAAAGATTACGGTTGACTATGACACATAAAAAATAAGCATTATCATTCACTTTCAAAAATTTCCGACATACCTGCAGCTGTTGTTGTAGCTATACAAGAGAAAGATAGAAAGATAGGCATAGTATTAGGAATTTGAAT
>OENT01001517.1:13582-41283 GCA_900239685.1 Rotaria macrura
ATTTCAGATTCAAATTCTCCGATCAGACTTTTGGAAAAAATTGCTGATCTATCCTTGGATACGTGACTAGGGGTGGCACTTTAACTTTAAAAACTTTAAGTAAAGTGTTAAAGTTAAAGTATTTTTACTTTAACTTTAAAGGTTAAAGTTAAAGTGATTTACTTTAACTTTGTTTTTAAAGTTAAAGTGAATCACTTTAACTTTAACTTTAAAGTAAAGTTAAAGTGCCACCCCTAGACGTGATCATACACGATACTGCAAACACATTCGCCGATGCACAGAAGATTTTATTTTATATGATCTTTCCTTTTGCCGATGGAACAATGAACGACGTGCGATTGAATTTTATTCTATCCAAACAATCGTTTCTTTTCTTTATTCTAGAACAACAAGCAAGAATCAACATCGTGAATGTAATCAAAACATTCAAGTCAATACTATTTTGTTTTTTTCCCATCAGATCGTGAACGAAAACAACGAAAAAGGTGAATTTGCGCTTTATTCTATCCAAAAAATTGTTTCTTTTTCTTTATTCTAGAACAACAAGGAAGAATCAACATCGTGAATTTAATCAAAACATTCAAGTCAATGCTATTTTTTTTTCTTCAGATCGTGAACGAAAACAACGAAAACGGTGAATTTGCGCTTTATTCTATCTAAAGAATAGTTTGGTTTCTTATTTTTAGGGATTATGTTTGATTAAACGCTTTGATATGGTCTCCAATGAGTGTCGGAAAAGGTTTATTGTTTTCCGAAACATTTGAGAAGGGTTTTGGAAAGGGTTTTATTGTTTTTCGAAACCAAGTAGAACAGTTTAACAAAATTACAAATACAGAAAGCAGTGTTTATTATTCTACATTTTTAGTTTACACTGTAAACTTTACAGTGTGCTTCAAATTCAGAAATCGAGTAAAAATTTAACCATCCTACATCATTAAATGGTTCCCAAGAAGCAGAATAATGAAAATAATTACATTTAAATGCTCCTGTGAATCTGCTCCATTAAAAACATTTCAGTAATTGGAATAAATTTTAAAAATGAAATTAATTCCATTGTTTCGATTAGTTTTCAAATTTTTTCACCATTTCAATGAGATAAATTTTATGAATTTTGCATGATGTTTTTTGATTGAAATCACAAAAATTATTTCGAGAAATAATCCATCAAAGTGCCCGTTTTGTAAGAAGAAACTTCAGTCTTCATGAGCAGCTAAACTTTCTTTTAGCTCTTTGGACCCCCTTCATTCCATAGAGCTCGCTGAGCTGACCACGGGTGTCAATCTGACAACCCTTTTCGGTCGATTTTTCGATGATAAACGTTCAAAATATAGATCTGGTTTCCATCGATAAACTGTCTTTTCATCCTGAGACCCACCATGACAGTTTCAGAAAAGGGAACAATGCTAAATCGGTCAAATGATGATGCAGATTGTATTTTGAAGATTTCACAGCAAAACTTCCAACGAAAAGCATTTTAAAGATGATATTCGGGATAAGCTCGGCGATTTCTATCGAATCATATAATAATATAAGAAGTTAATTTTCTACTCGATCTTTGAATTTGCAGCACCTTACGTGTGTTGTTAGCTATTAAGCAATTTTCAAGAAAATTCATTGTGAAAGAATTCAATTCTTCTTTTCCTAAGAGCTTTGCAGATGTGGAAAAAATGCTGCTTTACCTGCTGCTGTTGAAGTTACAGTTATACTGCTACTGCTATTTGCCACTGAAGTGCAAGAACTGGCCAGTGCCAGAGGCATGCATACAGGCACCAAGCAGCAACTGTTGACAATACAGACAGATGTATTTGACGAACACCGGACTCCATTAATGCAGACATCAAACATCGAACAAACCACTTGAGGAGCACAAAGCGTGACGTTGTTCACGGTCTGGAAACTGTAGCAGACTTGTGACGATGCACATCCAGTCCCATTATTTCCACCTGTACATAACTGTACCGAGCAGCTTGATGAATACCTGGTTATTTGACCTATCAACAGTAGATCATTAGCTCCTGAACTAATCACAACATAATGACATTCTATTACCTGCAATCTGTGAAGGCCAAAACCAAAGACCAAAAGCTAATATAATACACCACATCTTTCTTCGTAGTTTATTTCAAAGAGTCTATCGAAATTGCTCTTCAAAATGTGTGTAGAAGTTGCAAACAACGCATTTTTATAGACGAAAAAGTACCAGAGACGAGCGAGGCAAGCAAGTGATTTTTAAATACCATAGCAACTTTATGTTTTCACATGAGATGCCGTCAATATTTACAGGCGTAAATGAAATATTTACGTAAGAGTCCTGAAGATACACTCCTGCAGAAAACATTTCGGCGTGTTGATTTTTTCAATAACTGATCACGTAGCAAGCGGGTTTACTGTTTGTGAGGATATGGGATCAAGGTGCTGCATTGGGTTTTGGAGGGGACGGGGCATTCAGGCTACCACGTGTCCATGACGAAAAACCACGAAACACCCAAACTCACACCGACATCCACACCCAAGCTCACACCCGCACACACACCGACACCGACACCCACACACCCATACCTACCCCCGTTATTCTTCACGCTATTGTATTGAATAAACAGTACGTTCGTAGAAGTTTAACAACGACGACGAGAGGATATGCATATGTCATGAAAAAAGCAAAGCATTCGAATGAAAAAAAAAGAATTCAGAGAAAGGTAAACAACGTACTCGACAAGCTATATAATAAAATTATATTTTTAAAAGTTCCATGAATAATTGAAAGGGGCATGCAAAATAATTTGATCATGACACATTCTTGTAAAATCGATATACCTATTGGTTTAAATACATTTTCGATCGTAATCATAAAGTATATTTTCTTCTTTTAACCAGAATGTTCCGAAGAGTATCTTGTTTAAGTTGTCATAGTCTCACCAAATTCCATTAAAGAATGGAACACGAGTACAAAAGCGTTTACTATGATGAATTCATTGATCACTAGTGAAATATTTGACTCTTATCAATTTAATTTAAGATAAAGGTATTAGAAAAGATGAAGAGCCTGCTTTTCCAGATTAGAACTTCGGATTCTTTAATATTATACAGCCTTACGTTTATTTACTTAAAACCTCTGATCAGTCTAACTGAGTCTTTGTTAGCTGAGAAATGGAACAAAGAAAGATTCTATTTGACAACGGGTAGAGACAAACAGCCATCTCCTATATTTTTAATTATTTAATCATCAGTTATAAGATGCTCATACCATATACCGATTTACTCTATTATCGAATACTCGGTTCGCATTTTCAAATAGCTTCGTATGAGATGTCTCTCTTTTTTACAGATATCATTATGAAGAAAATTATTGACTTTTGGAAATTCAAGTTTTGATCTATTTAAATTTCAGTTATGTCTAACATGAATCCAATTGAAAAGCCGTGTAAGAATAAAGAAGATTTTGGTGAAAATGAAATAGGAAACAATATGAAGACGGTGAGTATACTCGTTTTGTTAACTTAACGAATTTTCTATGGATTCTTTTATCTCAACTGTTGATTGAACATCCCCATGAAATTTCGTTGACTGAACTTGAACACTTATACGAAGTTCGTTGGCATGAGTTCTAAATTCACTGACGATCAATATTATTTTTCATTTAGAAAAAATTTCCTAGAAGTTTATTTCATGTGTTGTTCAAATTGGCTTCGCCGAATATTTTTAATGAGCTAGTTTGGAATACAAGACAAAATCAAGACAATGGTAAAACTGAAAATATCGTCAAGTTGAAAAACGAGGATGACGATATTCAAGTATAAAATCTCTCTATGTTTATCTTGAAAAAAAACATTGTAATTCATTTTCTTTATCGCAGATACAACGTCAACTATTTAAACAGTACATTTCTTCGAGTGGTATTGTTCAAGCAGGTTTTGCTTACATTCCTCATCAGTTTGCGTATACAAGTGATGGGGCTTTTCTTGCTTTTGTGTCAAATATCGATCAACAAAATCATATCATTTATGTGCAACCTGAAATTACTATGGAATACTTGCAGAAACTGACCGAAGAACTTGAGTAGATGATTTTGACAAAATATGTTTGATTTATTTTTCAATCGGAATGAATTTTTTGCATTATAGGTTTTTTTATTCTGACTCGGCATCAGAAAGTTTACTTGTCAAAGATGTTACAGTTGGTCTAGCATGTGCGAGTAAATACGAAGGAATCTATCATCGTGTCTATATTAAAGAGAAACATACATCGAACTATGTTGTTATATACATAGACCTCAGAATAACAGAAGAGGTTCAATCAGTTGGAACTCAATTTAAATATTTACTCAATTATTTTGCTAATATGCCTTGCCTAACGATTGCGTGCCGTCTATTAGACATTCAATTCAAACTTGAGAATCATGTAATGACTGATAAAACATACAAAGAATTGAATATTATCTGCCAAAGAGGTCCTTTTTGGGTTGAACCAAATGGTCATATTGATGGATTTTCGATTGTTAAAATTTTCGATGCTGATGAACGCTGTTTGAATGATGTTGTTGTCGAGAAGGGTCTAGCAGTATTTTATCAAGATCGACAGTATGTAGTTATATTCTTATGCTTGATTTGTATACATAGTCAAAACTTTTCAATGACTGCCGTGTGTTTTCATCAGAAATATGCAATTACGTAAAGAAAACAATTAATTTAGATTCAAGAGATTCAAATCTTCTTTCGAATTATTAAAATACAATGTTACGGATTAAAATTATTTGATTTAAATTCGTTCTTTTTTCCTCAACGAAATACTGTAATGACGTACGGTAATTGAATTCAAAACAAATATGTAATCAATGAGATGTACGTGCAAGTAGTACACTGATAAACATCTATGCATAGAAATACATCAATATTTTCAGTTAGATCCGCTTGTAAAGATGTACGTACTTCCAGCATAAACACCTAAAGATTAAAACAGCAAGTTGATGACTTAAGAAGTGACGATCATGTCTAGAACTTGATTCTCATTATATATGTGTTTTTCTAGTTAGAAAACCAAGTAGGCTTCATGAATAAAGTTAGCATCGTAGATGTTCTTTTAGTTGTTGACTTCAATATTAGTGTCAATATAATTTGTAATCTTACTTTTTTCGGCATGTTTTCTATTGAGATGAAATCAAGAAATAATTTTTGCAATTGAAATTCAATAAAAAACAACACATGAACTTTTTGGATCCTTTTTTAGTGAAATTTAACGTGATAGATACTTTTGAAGATGCCTTCTTGATGTTCACTATAAACATTTAATCTCAATGGCAGAGTTTGATGATAAATACGAGCTTTAATATAAAGATTAAACACGTACGGATTCATTTACCGTGAGCTAAGATCCTCATTTCTTTTGTTCGCTTGTAGACGAACCCAACCGTTTTCGTCGATTCCGGATTCACCAGAGGAAATATCTAATTCCCTAGATGCAACTGCAGGCCTTATGGATGATTATGAAGAAAACGACTTTGATCAATCGGTTAGTATTTTACTGTACAACTAATTTCGTATAACTCATTCGGATATGTTTTTCTTTCACATCAGAAATCTATTCAAACAACGACCTGCGATGAATATGTATTATCGATTTTAATTCTTGTTTTTCTTTTGTAAAAAGATTGTATGCTTTCTTAGATATTTGAAGACGACTCAAATAGTTCAAAGGGTAAATAATTGACACGTGAGTATTTCCGATCATCTATTAATCGTCAGACCTATTGAAAACGTTATATAAAAAGCGTTAATGTCGATGTTTTTTTTATTCATTTCCTGTCTCACGTCAGTTACTAAAACTTACAGTTCTTTTTTCTAAATACGGCTAGAACTATTCGATTAACTTTCGAAGAATAATTTTTATGCAAAAATTAAACGAACAACCAAACATCTACTAGTAAATTAATCATCAATCGTTGGAGATTTCTGTAACTTCTTCGAAAAAGTTCGAATCCATGACGCGAGTGAGAACTTAAGAGATACGTTTAATACCTCACATGAAAATGCAAATGTTCTGTGACCACCGAATTGAACATTTTGAATGCAGAAATGTTTTCATCCGTATCTACATTGCTTAACTCTATACTAGAAAGAGTTCAGAATGACTATTGGTTCAATTTTTAGTCTTGTTAAAGTAAGTACAGAGAGTTACAAGTTGTTAAATCAATAAATAATCTTGTATCCAAAGTCTAGAAGTCGGTATTACGTAGCGAACGAATAGCTGTCAACTAACTTTCATGAATTGCTTTTCTAAAGATGTTCAATTTTGATGTAGTCAATTATTTGATAGTACGGAAACTTTGTTAAAAAGTATCGATATCACAATCAAATGAACCCAAAAGCATCATTTTCGAGAGCTTTCATTCTACATAAAAAGCACTTTCGACACAATAGATCGCTAGATCTTTCGAAAAATGAGGATGTTAATCAAATCAAATATTGGCCAACCTATTTAAAGACAAGCATGAAGTCGATTAGTAGGTTTTTGAGAGTAGATTTTGTTCTACATTATGGTATGCATTATTAACATATACGAACAATAAGTCTGTTCAAACGAATTCATTGGGAAATCGAAAGCATGTTCTCATTACACTCAATTAACAATAGACTGCCGAATGCTGCGTGCCTACTTGTAACTAGCCTTAGATTTTGAACCTCTCTAATCGTTTTTACCTTCGATTAATTGTTCCAAAAATATAGAATCGAAAAGTTTAAAGACAAAGTGTTAATCGAAACCATAAGAAAGATGAGAAATCAATAGTGTTGAATTTCTCTCACTTTTTTAGACATTACTTTTATATCAAATTCAAGATTTTCAAGAATTCATTATATTTTAGATAAGACATTCGCTCCTAATTCAAAATACCAATTACATAACCAGTCGAATAGAATAACTGAGTATATTTTATAACGAGAAAACTTAGATCTATATTTTTTTACTATTTTAAATGTTATGTAACAAATAATTAATTTTTTTCTCAAAGCTTCCTTCCTAATCTCTAGAAGAGTTCATATCAATTCAAAAAAACTATTTAAGGCATATCTCTAAATCTCTAGTATTTACAGTAGTGTTATTGATTGTAAAGAAATCGAGCAACAATCTTGCTGAAATTATTAATAACTCCTCATCAATTAGAATATGATTACTGAGATATTACCTACTAATTATTCAAGTTTCTGACTGCAGAACTAAATTTCTATATTGAATATGCTGTCTATTAATACGATACAAGTTTTGTTTTTATTAATTTTTCTTCGAAATATTTTATGAATACAACATATCAACTCGTGCACAAAACAAAAATTAATTGAGCATTTGTACGTTCGATTGCCTGCTTATTCTGATAAAACAATGTTCAATGAAAATTCTGATTTTGCTATGTTTTTTTTATAGAGGTAGATTGTTAGAACTAATAATAGCATCGCCTTACGCATTCGGTAATTCATCTTTTTTCGTGACGCTATACCCCTGAATTGTACAGAGCATCAATAGAATTTATTTAAGATCCAGAATCTTTGCGTCTAGAAAAATGATCCGAGAGAATTCTTTAGTTGCTCTGCTCTTCGCTTTCATCTCAACATATGTTTTAATCTCTGGAATTCAGACTTGATAATTTTTCGAAAGTTTCAGCTAAAGGATACTCTTCAAAGTACTCGACAAGTGTTTGAAAATGAAGAATTCAATTTACTAATAAATACTGGATACAACGTGTAATATGCATTTTCAAGATAGAGTTTTCATACATCTTTGTTCATACACTCAACTCCATGCAGCGATAGAAAAAGCTTATTCATGTAGCCCCTTTAGGACTGAAGTGTGGAATTGAAATATATTATAAAAGTGAGAATATTGAACAATTGTAAAACTATAGTTACTATGGTCTCTCTATTACGAGGAGGACAGAAATATGTAATTCATGTTTTTATTGTCATGTTTTTCAAGAGAACATGGATTTTTAAAACTTCAACCTAAAATTTACATTCGAAATTTACTTAAATTTCGAAAAAGAAGGTTTCGGAGAGGAATACTATGTTAAATCTTGCATCAATCAAAACTGATCGGATTTGTTCAAGCAATTAAAAAACAACAAAACCATAGGTCATTATGTTGGCTGAATCGAGCTTTCGAGAATTTTATTATGCTCGACTAGCCACTTCTGAAAGGAATATTTGTTTGAACTCAGATAACTCTTTTTGATTTGATATCTAAATCCATTCGTCTATTTTGTATTAGAGCCCACAAACAATAGAAATAAGAATACGTTGGATCGATCGAATCAGTCGAATTTTCACAAGGAAAACTGCAGAATGGCGATAACAACCAACGTCAATCAAGAAATGCCAAGCCAACGATGTATTTCAAATGCACTCGTATGTTCACTCATCAATTGACACCGAGGTTAGAATCAATGGAAACGCACAAGAATAATATCGATTCCTTATTTATAATCAAGGTTCAATTACATCGAGCCATTCACAGAATGAAATTTAAGTAGTTATGTTCTATAATATTACAAAAATCTAACAAATTAAGTTTTATTATTACCGTGAACAGATCAATTCTCTTTCGATTAGTCGTTATTCATGCTGGTAAACGATCTAAGAATTCACTTTCACTAAATATCTCAATGGAAAAAATGAGTGAAACTGTGCTGGTATCTAAAATTGACTTCATTGGACATCTAGAAGCAAAGGATGTCCATGATGAAGTCTCATATTCGCTTTTCTTTGATTTTCATATTCAAATTTTTCGGCTTATATTTGATAGTTTTTCAGGTAGAATAATATGCATTGCAATTTGAAACAAATATCCCATGTAAAACTGGTAAAGGAAAAGTGATGATGACAGTTACTTAATTTGCTTCTCCATGACTTTTTTTTCAGTAAATTTTCATGTTACATCCCATGAATGTTATGTAAACAGATTCAATTTCATTGAACCGAGCTCTACACTAAAAAAACTATTGTCGACTTTTAAAAGCACACTGAGTGATTTGATTCAGATATTTTTTTTTCTACATACTTTTGAAGGACTTTATCGATAAAAATTTGATAGAAAGCATTCGGAAGAAGATATTTAGGCCAGATCCTACTATAACTCATATTTGAAATGTAATCCGTAATATTATGCGTGATAGCTGGATTCTATTAGTCGAAATAGTTGAATGTGAAGCCTCACGTATAATAGACGAAATCCATTTTCTAAATTCCATAAGAAGTAATTCTTTTGTTTAAAAAATGAAAAACTCTTTCGATGACGAGCCAAGTTATATTTTATGAAACTTTCAGGATTTAAATAGTTGAACAACGATTAGAATAAACTTGCATTCATGTAAGTAGAACCAAAAGATTAGTTTCGATGAACTTGTTTACCATTCGAATATGTAGTTAGAATAGAATATTGAGAAGAATTTTCATATTGTTTCTCATCATTACTTATTGTCTTGCAGATAATTGCTCATACAATTGACCAACGTGAATGGGTCATGAAGAGCTATCGATTCGCATAGTTTTTAATCCGAATCTGAGAAATACTGAATTTTCGAACAGGGTGAAAAAGAAATATTGAATCCCATTCTGAATATCGAAAGACTCGTGGTGCCATACGGAGGAGTACTCTATTAATAATAACTGTGAAATTGAATCGACAATCCAACAATGGTTCAGTTTCCATATAGTAAATTCTGGAGACACAGATTTGGTCTCAGCTGTGATCGAATCAAAAAAATTTAAATTTTCCTATCCAAATCATCGAAAATCTCCGCTCTTTCATTTTTATCTGTTTCGATGTGATTGAGCATTGACGTTGAAATAAGTTACATAGACTTTGTAAAACTAAATCTTGTTATCCGTTTCCCTATAGTCACAATTGACTGAAAATATACCAAGGAATCAGTGGCAGATATTAAATCCAAATGTACCCACTGTTGCTAAGAAGACGGATGACTTTACTGATTGGATGTGCTCATGGCGGATCGACCAATCGTTAAAGTCAAGTACAAACTATCGAACAGCTCTACTAAAATACATTGGCAGAATTTACGGACAAACAGTGCATACACATCGAATCTTCGTTCTACTACGGAAACCTATGGAAGAATTCGATGAACTTCATCTACTTAATCAACTAATTCAAAAGACAAAAGAACGTCAAGGTGCATATTAAGACAAAGAAAAAATAAATGACATATCAAAAATGTTTCATACTTATCTTCTAGATGCGCGAAAATCTCTTGATGAAGGGGAGGATGATTCTCGAGTTCAACGTTGTTTGAAAGATCTAAAAATTATCTTTGAATTCAATGGTGACAACGAATCATCGAACAGACCATTTTATGTGACACTAACCGGTTTACGACAGGTAGGGAATCGACAAAGAATTAAATCCTATTTTGACTTAGGATGCGAAAATGGAACTATTACAGCTCGGATTGGAAATTACTTAGGTTTGAGTAAAGGAAATATTTTCGGATGTGACTTATTTGAAGGACAAAGTAACCCAATTACATTTGTCAAATTCAACGAAAAGCAATCGAATATCGATCTTCGTTAGTCAATATTTTTTAGGTATTTTTATTTTTTCTTGAATTCTATTCTTTCTTTAGCCTCAAATTATGTGGATCTTTTTACATCTTTCATTAAATTTCATCATATATCTCACATTGAAACGACAATGAAAGAGCTTGTTCGTATCTTTCGACCAAAAGGCTATCTTATTTTGCGTGAACATGATTGTAAAAGTGAATATTCGCTCTCAGCCAAATATCTTAATTTTATTCATGCTATCATGATGATTGCACGCGTCGGAGAGTTTGCTGATGCTTCGTATCATCACACCAACACAAATCATAATGTATTAAATAAGGTTTATGAAAAAGATAAAGATAATTGAATGCAACAAAATTCATCTATTATTGAATATATACGAACTATTCGTTATCGAACATGTGACCAATGGACACAAGAACTTGAACGTGTTAGTTTTCATCTATGTGCTACATTCTATTATGATGCCAACGGGTCGGGTGATCCTCAGAAACTGTTTTATTCTGTCTATCAACTAAAAAACAGAATATAAAAGACTAGTCCATGAAAAAAAGAGACAACAAATGTAATGTGTTTGCAAGAACTTTTAATTTTCTGGTTTATTCAAAAAGACAAAAATTCAATACAGGTTCCCGTCTTTTTAATGTCACAGTTATTACTACGTTTGATAACGTTTTTCTGTGTTTATCGATTTGAAAACTCTAGCCGATGATCACAAATCATTATCCCAATGAGAATGGTGAAATCTATTTGCTACGAATTTTCTTTGTCTTTTACGCTACTTTATTGAAGAAACATATTTTTGCGTAAGATGTATGGTCGATGAAGCGAGATGATCTCAAGCCTTCTTTTCTATCCAAAATCCAAAATTTTAATTTTCCCACTAACATATTTGTGAAAGCAGACATCTCCTCAAGGAATGATAGGGCATGACAAGTAACACAAGAACTACTGTACTGAGTACGCTTATTACAACACCGGAAGTCTCTATAAAGATAAAGTTTTTGCTTTCCGATACACTTGGTTGTGGATATCGGTGAGAGTGAATGTGGTTATACATTACTCACGAACACATCCTGATCTTTTTTGAAGGAAATTTACAAGTCTGTTGGTTATCTAGAGTCACCATTGAATCGAGTCTAGCTACCTAAATGCTCTCGTAGAGGAATCCGAACGTATCATTAGTCTTGTGAAGGGTTACCAAGAAATTAAATCTGAGTTCAAAAAGGAAGAACCAATGAAGATACTTGAGTCGTTCGATATATCTATGACAAACGAATCGGAGATTGATTAACCACATTATTGAATGATGTACTATGACATGAAAATCGGGCTTTTATGATATTTGAGGCATTCAATTTCGTAATTTTCATTCATGCATGTTTCATTCAAACAAATGTTATTTCATGAAGAACGTTAGGAACCTAAAGCAAATAAATTTCCACTCGCATCTAGATCAGTGAAGTGAGTGACAAATGCGTCTAAAGGCTTTTTCCAAGTGTTTCTTGTCTGTAACAAGTAGAACTCGACAAGTTCTCTGTCTACTCATCATATCAGCTACTGATGTTGGGGTGTTCGCGTGTATTAAAAATATCCTACCATTTTTTTATCATTCTCAGAAGAACTATTGCTACGTAATCATATTAGAAACATATTTATTGGTAATCAGTCAGTCATTTCTCTAAAATCATTTGAGTCTCTCTTCTTTTTTTATTGATGGGGACATAAACTATAATCAGTCAAACCATGAATATTTATAAGATCTGAAAATTATTTTTGTCTTAATATTATCTATTTCTTTGTCTATTTTTGTTAGAATGACACGCAGAAGTATAGTCTTTTATGAGACTTTTTAAAAGTTTTTGACGTATTTATACAGACGATATAGCTACATTTGTTCTTGGAAAGTCAACAATTGAACGAGATACTTATCGTTGCGGTTTTTTATCGAGTTCGGTTTGATTTTAGAAATGCATTAAACGTTATACAGAGGAAATGGTCTTTCGATATAGGATCGATTCTGCCATTGAGATGAATTTTGTTCCGTACATATTGTTGATGAAATTAAACATACTCTATGAAATAAAATCACAACAAATATGCATCGTGAAGAATCATACGTACAAACCAATCTGCTCATAATAGATCATCTGTGAAACATAAACGGAAAGATTTGGATCTTTTAAATGTAGTTATTAGGAGAAGTACAGATTATATGTGTTATTCAATGCGTTTTTAATCTAACGATCAAAGAACTAACGGGATATAGTTGCGAATCATATAAGTGAAAATATTCGATTACATCTTTTTCCATAATGTAACACTCATAACCTTCGTTTTGCTCGTGCATACTGTCTTGCTCAAAACGATACAGATAAGATCAGAACAAGATATGAGTATTGTACAAACTAATTATTTAACTTACTGTCTTAACAATATAAGTAACAAAATTACTCGGGCAACACGTACATATGCTATGTACTTTGAAGCTGAAGGATATCATCCTTAATTCATGCATAGATTTTATGTATCGATGATGTTCTAAAAATGAACTCATTCAATCATCAGTCAATAAATTATAAGTGGTTACGCGAGTTTGTTAACAATGAACAGTTCATCTATTTTAATCTTGCTAGTCAAAGCTTTGCATTATATTTGTTGACTTTCTTGATATATCAGTTAGTTTTATCTCACAATTATTGGCAGGTGAACAACTTTGTGTAATACTCATCACCTACCTTTGATACCATCTAGACTTTCACTTTAAGTTTTCAAAACTCATTTTCATCATGTTTTTCCACGGATAATTGTTTCTCTTCGACTATTAGTAATCATCAGTAATATTTAAATGAGTTAGATCATCGAATATTTGATTTTCCGGAAAATATAAGTTGCCTTCAGTCTGAAATCAATGCACATTGGTGCTTTTTAACTGCATCATGAGAAACGAATACAATGAGAATCGTAAGGACATCTATGCAGATTCTTCCCCAACTGACTTTTGAGTAAATCTATGCTTCTGTTTAGAAAAAGAAACTCGACCAGAAGAATTTTCTGTGAGAATTTTAATTAATTTTCATTCGCAGCACTTGTATATTTTAGTCTAAGCAAAAATATGTATTTTTTATCGAACGAGTAACACTGTCTGGGATTTAAAAAAAACCATTACAATTAACATTATATACGTCTAATATTGAATCTCTTGCTACAACTACATAACATTTTTCAATAAGGGCAAGAAAAATAATTTTACTTCTAGTTGTCCAATTGATGTTCACGATTGGAAAAATGTCACTCTATTACTAATGCAAACTTTTGAATCAAAGAAAAATACCAAATGAGATTGTATTGTTTCTTTTAAGCTGCTGAATTAGATCAATTCAGTCAGTTACTTTGATGAGCTCGTCTTGAAATTAATGAAGATATTTGAAGTGAATTTTTGTCTTTAATAGTAACATATTGTCTTTCTAACAGAATAACTCTTTTCTCTTCAATACCTACATTCACTTTATTTTTGTGATACTGAATTTGAAACTATTTCGTTTACGAAAGTAATACTTGTGGCTAGTACATACATACTTCGTAGTCTGATCTTATCCTAATGTTTGCAATATGTGAAACGAAATTGCATTCGAACTCAACAAATCTTGAATGGTGAGATGGAAGAAATATTCAGAAAATAAAAATGTTTTGAACAAGAAGTAAAAAAGAGCTTGAGAAATGATTGCTGTCTCTTTAAAAAAAAATTTTATATTAAGAAATTGAAGACAGAAACGCAAGCCAAGACGATCGATCAATGTAATCATATGACTTGAATAGTTCATTTTCATCTTCCAGAAATGTTGGTTGACTAGCAGCTAGGTAACCTTCTCTAATATGAGCTTCTTTTGCAAATGGTACATTCGAAATTGAGGAATCTACTGATGCATTCGAATCTTTTTGTATATCCTCGATGGCAGAGCAAGAAAATTTCGCCATGAATATTATTTTACTTTTATCTTCATGTTACTGTTGAATTTCTATGGACAGGTTTGAATTGGCCATCGTTGACATTCTGCCAATTAATTTCGTGGCCAACATGAAAATATGGATGATCACGTATGTCACCACGTGATGAGCTAGTTGAGCCGAAAATTTGTTCAGGGCGATTGTCAATAAGCCTTGAACACAAGATTCAGCTTCAACGCTGACAGAACGAGGTAATTCTAAACGTCGGGTTGGATTCTGTGTGCCAGTTCTGTCTTCAGCATGACTTGGGAATATTTGATCGTAGTCAAGTGGTTCACCGGCTAAGATTTGTACAAACACAATCCCAAGTGCTCAAAAATCCACCGGATATGTATGCCCTGCATCAGATTGACCCCTTTCTAAACATCGAAGCTGGCAAAAAAAATGATTCCCTCACTGGATTTTTAAAAGTAAAATAACTTTACTACCGGACTCATGTAACTAAAGGTAGCACAGAAAGTATGACAAAGTTTATCTTTGAACTACAACATACGAAAAAGTTCATAATCGATTGACGAGATGTAGACAACCCATTGGGTTGATAACGGCATGGTTAAGTTTTAAGTCGCTAAATTACGTGAAATGAGGTCATATTCAAAAGAATAAAAATCATTTTTTTTCAATTACCGATAAACGATGTTCTGAGAATGTAAATATTGCAGAACAGAAATAATTTTTGCCATGTAATCCCGTATGTCATTTTCATTCATTCGACTTGTTTGAATTTTATTATTTAACGTTCCACCATTGATAAGTTTCATGACAAGCAATAGTCATTTGAATTTTGTTGTCAGTAGCAATAAATGATCAATCACTCCTTGATGAAGTGAACAATGAGGTTTAATCATATAGGGATTTCCAGAATTATAACGAAATAGAATTTGTTTTTCAACTTCTATTTGTTGTTTGGCGTGTGCATTTGAAAGCATGTCGTAATATTTGTGAACCACAATGATTACAATGACTACGATTACGGCTGACTAAAGCTCGAACAAAGAGTTTCTCATAACGCTTGAAGTTATGTGGATTATTGCACGTGTGTGCTTCCTTAAAATGAAGCAGAATCGCTTTTATAATTGGTAGAGTAAAAGTTGTGTTCTTTTTCTTCTAATGATATCACAATAATAGTGATATTATTCATTGAATTCGAAACTAATGATTCCTTGATCTGAAATTTTTACCTTTTCGAATGGATTTTTTCGCTTAAGGTCAGAACACATTTTTTCTACTTTAATAGATAAAAGAAAAGTAAGAAATCATTAAGACGTACTTGAGCTGATGATTTTCGACACCGATGTTTGACGCTTTGAAGACATCTCTTACGTCTTACAAGATTACATTTTGAGCATTCAAAACCTTGATGAACAGTACTCCTGAAAAACGAATGAATTGATAATGTTAAAAGGCAACAAGAGATTATATTAATAAAAATAAATACCAAATGAATTCGTCACAAATAGCGCAATAAACTGGATGATTGAATTGCTTTATTTTCATTAAACGTACCCGGAATTAATTATTCAGGATGCCTTTTATTACGACGAGAAAATGTTTTAAGCATAGATGCTTACCAAACCGAAAGATATTTCTTCCCAAGAAGAACTGAACATTAAAGTTTTGAACTTACTAGAAATTGAAGATTCGGAACCTTCCATGAGTTTGAGATGAAACTCAAAACGATATCCTCCTTCATGAAATACCTAAATAAATCAAGAAGAAGAAATTTTTAAAAATAATTGGTAATCCAAAAACTAAAAAAATCTTACTGTACGGCATAAACTTAAATTGGTCCTTTTATTATATTTTGGATTACAAACAATTTCTAATAAATGATCAAACCATAAAACAGCATCAGTTATCAGTTTTAATGTCGGGCTGAAACAAAGAATTTAGCAATAATACCCGTAACTTGTTTTCCAAGTGAATGTTTCATTCATTGAGACTACAGTAGTCGTTGTTAAATCCTACCGTTCAATTATGGCTATATTATCTATTTAGACAAAGAATTTCATAAAATACAAAATACAAGAACCTGATTTTTTTCTAGTGTAAAACGGTGAATATTAACAACTTTTAGCTCGTATAAACAAAGCAAATTTGTTGTTTTAATTTTCTATGTTAGAAATAGAATTCATTAGTTTTTTATCATCATTTGATGGTACTTCTATGAGTTTTTTAATATAGAATAATGTATTATGCAAATCCTTGTGAGCAGGCTTTGTAAATGAGACGATGCTGATCTTTATTAGACCATTTTCCATCTGAAATTTATACACATGGAAGAAAAAAAAATCAATCAGTACATCACCTTTTACATATTCTTCATCGACTAACAAAAATTCTTTTGATTTTGAAATTCAAACAAGGTTCTCCTATCATAGAACAAAACTCGAAACTGCCAAGTGAAAAATTGTCGCTGATTTTAATCGAATTATTCTGCAACAAAATCAAAATTGAAATCGATTGATCATTTTGATTATCGTAGATCACGACGTAACCATTACTTCATATTGTTAGCTAGTCAGTATGAAATTTTAGGATTAAAATTGATTACTATGCAGGAAAATCAAGATTTAAAATCGATTGATAATTTCGATTTTGTTGCAAAATAATCAATTTTAATCCGAAAATTTAACACTGGATAAGTAACAATATGAAGTAATGGTTAAGTCGTGATCTACGATAATCAAAATTATCAATCGATTTCAATTTTGATTTTGTTGCAGAATAATTCGATTAAAATCAGCCAAAATTTTTCACTGGGTACCATCATGAAACAGATACAAATGCAAGCATTTTTTGACATTTGCTAGGAAACTAACATCTGCAATATTCAATTATAAGTGTGACATTTCATTTGATAAAACACGTCCACACATGAAAAACGATCTCAAAAGCATTTCTAAATGCTTTTGTTCTGCCACTTCAAATGAAAACTTTTTTAAGAGAAAGAATAGTAAAAATTTAGAAAAAGCTTATTAATGTAGTCAGATGGGATGTGATATCTGATATTTTCTACTAATTTTTTAACTAAGTAGAGTATGTAGCATAGGGATGGGCGATTCCGATGCGATACTAAAAACAGTTAAGCCGATTCTGACTCCAAATTAAAAAACTATATGAATCGAAAGCATTTTCATAGAAACACAGGCATTAGTGTAATCTCTGCTGGATGAAAATGTGCAACTCTATATATAAATTATTCCTAATCCCCTAAAAACTAATATTTTATATAGAGATATGTTTGGACGTATTTCGTCATGATTGTTTAATTATATCGCATAGCACTTCAAACAGGAAATACTTTATCGATGTATCAATTAGATATTAATTATACATCACCGCTAATAGTTCGTAGCAGCCATCTATTACGATCAGTGATAGGTCATTAATCATTTTCTAAAGAAATATTGAATGCCGACTTGTTAATTCATTAATAAATAAAATAATACGCAAATAATTAGTTAATGTCTCTTTCACGGTTTGAAGGGGTCGGTACGAATTTCTACACATGTACAATGCAACACTCCGATTAGATTCTGTTTCAAAAAATAATTCGAAAATAAAGTAAATAAATAATACTAATGCATCTGCGCACAACGAAATGAAATATCTATCGATCTCTCAGATGAGTGATGTCAATCCTGAGAAATTCACATTTGAAAATTTTGATTCCAAAAAACTCAGATTGTGCTCATGTCTAATGTAAATAGCACATAGTGAGTAGATAGTGCCCGAAATGAGGAATAGATTGATACCCAATGCATTCGATTTATTTATAGTTTCTAGCATAATTATTCATCAAATAGTTTCACGTGATATTTCTCAACTAAATTTTTAATGTTTGACAGTAAACACATGAGAAAAGTTATATACCAGGTAGATTAAAAATTTCTTGCGAAGTTTAGTGTGAAAACTGAATTCTTCAAGTTTCACGTAATATTTTGCTTTCAAAAACAAGTAATATAATTTTCTCATGTTTCCCAATCGTTGTATTCCACGTTTATTGACTATCGTTGAACGTTATTCCGATTAATTTTAGACGGATTGTTTAATGTCAAAACCATTTTGAATTTCACGTGAGCAAAAAATATCCTATATCAGTGTATGTCAGATAAATAGAAAAAAAGTGTTATAAAAATCGTAATTAGATTGGCAATCAGTATAGTTTTTAAAAAGCGCAAACTATTTATCTTACAGTTTACAGCTTCTGAAAATCAAAGAATAAGAGAAAAAAATCGGTTATACGTCATTTTTTCTCAACAAATGACAGCAGAAATCAATCTTTTTAATCTGGACCGTCTAACATCTCGAGATTCGTTTGAAATAAATTCATAGTGCCTTTTTGTGGTAGTACATTCAAGGAACTTCTTAGAGTTGCTCAATCTCAGAAATTCGCACTGATAGATTGAGAGAAACTATAGAAATAGAACTTTGACATCACAAAATAAAATGGTACAATTATTTTGCAATTAACTCGTATACATTAAGAGTAAAAGTAACTTAAATCACTTGAAAATTATCTAATTTTAAGAAATACGTTTTTGTGAAACACCATCTGAAAGGAATATTGACGTGTATCGAAGTAAAAATTAGTACGCGACGCCCCTTCCCACAGGTCATGACAAAGTCTTTGTTACATGATAAGCGACTATATGTCACGAGAATATATGAGCTCTGTCTTCATTACAACTCTAAAAGTTAAGTAAACAATGATCAGCGAATGACTTTCATGATATATCGAAGAAGGTACAATATTTTTCTGATTAGTAAGACTAGCTACATCACTTTTCATATTTTTATTCCTCATGGAGTACGCTAACGACTTTTTTATACAAGAATTGTATTATAACAAGTGTTATTTCATGAAGAAAAAGTACAAATATACCTTACCCGATGTGCTTTTATGTGATGATACTCCATCCAATGACAATTTGTTCATGGGCGATGATGATGATTGTTCGTCATTATCAGTAATTTCAATTAGATGTACAAGATGGGAACCATTTGATTGTTCTAACGGATTACTTTTCACGCGAAATTGGGAACCCATTGATAAGATTATTTCATCTTCATTCTCATATTCTCTATATCCCAGAAACCCTTTTGCCATTCACAACTTCAATTAGAAAAAGCGTTGCATTTTGTTCTTTTCCAACAAAAGCTTTAATAACGTTGACCGATGATGAGCATGAATTTACACTCCAGCATGTTACAATCTGGTTTTTAGTGAAACTCTTACCAATATCAACAGTTATTCCTCTCCACACTACCTCTTTTACAGTAGGTAACTTGTTCAATGCTGTATCAAACAATTTCAAATATGGAAATCATACTTTTAATGCTTGTCGATTTTCAGATCGTAGTGCTCTGTTTCATACGCGGTACAAAGTGATATCGCCCCATTCCATTGTATAAATGTAGATAGCAGCTGATTCATCATGTGTTAGTCCATGTTAAGACGTAGAATTACAAAGTTTTTTAGCTATCTTTATGTAATAAGGTAGTTCATCGATATCAAGCACTATCGACTCTAGAGCTTTCTCATATTATCAATTGGAAGTGATTGATAAACGATGTTAGTAGTTTGTTTTCCAATAGGAATCTGTAAAATACAAATACATTAAATGAATTTAGTCGGTTTTTTTATGAAATACTAATAATTACTTAAATAAATAAATAAGATTCAATCGTCATACCTGATTTTTCCTCAATGATTTCGATTCCGATAGGATTGATCCATCTGAATATTTTCGCTTTCAATGCAATACGATCAGCAAGCAACATTTTCCAACATTGATAGTTGTCAACAGAAACATATCCACGCTTTGCTTTGGAAAAAGTTGTGGATGATAATTAGTTATGAGTGTAGGCGTTTGTATCGTGAGAAAAGAGTTAGTCTCATCGTCATCAGTTATGAAATGTCTCTAGTGTGCTATTTAAATCTTGCTTTGTATACATATGAGTCTATTTTCGCTTATGTGCTTACTACAATGTACGAGCGTGATTCGAAGCTACATCAATCTACTATACTATGTAACCGTATTGCTTGTAATTGGGTGAAGAACTTGTTGTATGATTGACTCGAGTGTTAAGAGATTAATACAATGCTAGGACACCAAAAAAGGTACATAAAATGAATATCAAAATAATTTAGAATACAAGGTCATTACTGACAATTACTGTCTTTAGATATTTGACTAAATTTTTAGAAAAGAGAATAGATATCTCAGAAGATGCGGCCCTGTTCATTTCAGAAAAGAAATTGAAAAATGGTTCTGATCTCATGCATTTTTTTTCTGGTGGAAATTAGATTGTAGATTTTCATGCTTAGTATTCTTTAATAATTTTAAGATTCGGAAAACGAATCATTTTTATTCAAGATTCTAATAAAAATCTTTATCTTAATCTCGATCCTCATTTGAAGAATTGAAATTTTTGATGAATTATATCGACACGTTCTTATATGATAAATAAATTTTATTCTATATGAGCTTAACCACTCTTTCTATAATACATTTTTATTGTTATTGTTCCATTTTTAGTATGAAACGTTTAGTATTTTCATTGTATTTATTTCTATATATTGCAGAAGAAACTATCCGATTTCTATTCAATAAGAAGAATAGAAATTTAAAAATTTAGATTTACTCTTGTTTGATTTCATTTTTTAGAGAAAAATTCAGAACAAAAACTATAGTAAATATTTGCCCAACCTATTATTCAGTCAATTTCGAACAGAGATAGATAGTACAAAAACGGATGGTTCAGTAGCTTCTAAAGTAGAATCATAACATATACATGTGCGTAGCCCAGTCTCCCCAGAAAATTGATAGACATTCCACGATGGATTTAGAAATCTCTGGAAAATTTCCTAAACACCTGATAAAGTCCATTTTTTACAACCATTGAAATGTTTTTTAACGATTTATGAATCGAAATTCAGTTTTTCGAACAAAACAATCAAAAGAATAGTCGACCTGATTCATTCAACAGAAGTTGTCTTAGAGTAAACGAATTCTATCGATCATATCTAGACTCTCTTCAAAGTGATGAGTTATGGATGGAAGCATTCAAGAAGAAGTCCTCGGGATATTCATCCATAGAAAGAGACTTACTATTCAAAATAGACAATTACATCTTTTGAATTATTATTTTCTTACTTATTTGTAGAGACTTTGTACTCGACTCTTCAGTGACTTCCTGTGGGAGTATACGTATACTCAGGGACTTCACGTCGATCATTACTAGGAATGTATATTCAACCTACGAATTAAAACGTGAGTTTTGAGAATATTCCGAAAGTGTTTAGTAAAAAACTCTTGATTCGCCAAGAAAATGGTATTCATCGCCAAGATTATAAGTCAAGACAAACTAAACAATGGAGCCTAATAGTACCCTCAAGATTGATGTTTATTTGCTATTGCGAATCTTCAAAATGTAACCGATGCGTACTAATAGATGAGCTCTGTAGCAGAGAAAAATGAAAACAAAAAGCGAAGGAAAATCGTCTGAAGATGAATATCACATTGATGCAATCAAACACTGATCTTAGGGTACTCACAAGCGTTTTGAGATGGTTGAAAATTTGTACAGAAAGAAGGAGGCAATGTCACGAGAACATGAAACGCAGAAGAGACTAGTAGTTTCAATTGACGAATCTGATGAATCTATGAAAGGAAATGTACTTCCGAAAATGAATTATAGAATTTGAAGAAATTATATCAATCACATTTTTCACATGCGTACATGATATCGTTTTAACAAAAACACATCATTCAGAAGTTTACACATTGAAAAAGTAAAAACGGCAGCAAACCACAAATAAAATGTTCTAAAAGGGCTCGTTGAAGTATTTGTGAAGTGAAAACCGAGAAAAAACAACGGTTATTTGCCTCTACACATGCATAAATTCATCGTTATCTCTGATTAGTCGAGGAAAAACCGCCACATTCCTGCATTTGACCGGCCTCTTGCTAGTTTACCTCTAAAGCTGATCCGGCTTTATTGATATGGATACTTAATACAACATTTCGTAAAACAATAATGGTAAGCGAACGAAATGTGCACAAAGTTTCATCTCTTAAAAGTTCAATCAATATACATCGACATGTTTCGAAGAAGTAATTAATCTTCACAAAATTCATAAAAGACCCACGATTTATCACACCCTTTTTTACTTCTCCGTTATCGTATTATATCATTTCAGTAGTACAAATATCAAACGTATAAATATCTTATGATTCAAACGAATAATTCATCAGTAGATTAAGAAACATTCGGACATTTCATTACCCGCCTTCGAATACAATAATGAATAGTAACACGCAGATAATCGAATCTAATGCAAAGGTATGTGACATAAAGATTGACATATTTATACACTTTAGAGAATTCGATTAAATTAATAATTAACGAATAAAAACAATATTTATTAAACACAAATAGAAAACAAACCCAGTTTTGTATAATAGACTTCACAAACACAACTGAACTGATGAGTAATCTATAGTTTTCTTTTCGCTTCCTTATCAATTAGAATTTTGAAGTGTCTAAAGCCGTTCAATTTCACTTCAACGCATAGATCCATGGATCAAGTGCTATTAGTGGACTGTCTTACGTTTCTCAAATGCGAGTTAGAACATGTTACTTCCTGAGTGTTCACATTTCGCAAACTATTCAAAGCTTTAAGCTGTCAATCTGTCTGATAGGTCCGACATTTGAAACAAATTCATGACTAAAATTGTTTCGATACATGGAGAACATCTAAGAAATATCGTGCAACTAAATTAATTATTTTTGCAAGGACGTAATTTGTAACCGACATACATTAATCAAATAGAATAAGTGTATATGATTCAAAATATTCTTTTTTTGCTTTTTTAATGTTTCTCAAAATTGACTCATCCCGATAGAATTATGGAAAATAAAGCCTTCATAATAACTTTTAAATTTTGATATTGATTGAATATTTTTTGGCAGCTGGAGAATGTTTTGCTTAGTGTTTTTCAACAATGCAACGTTTACCCTTCTATTTCAGTCTGTTGTGCATTCAGATGTTGTCGCGTTTTAAATAGTTCTTTTAAAATTATGCACTTCGCTTTTGTTTTTAGAGGAGCATACTTAGCAACAGTAAGATACAGAAGAAAATAGTGGATGCAGAACGCTGTAAAAGAAAACAAAATATTTCATTGATTGAATGCAACTCATATTAAATTAACTATACAGACCAATAAGGAACTTTGAATTGAATGTAGCGATTGCAATCGTTCCAAATCATATAATTTAGATGCAACTAGACATTTCCTAACGTTTCAATTCGATAGTGGAAAATAAAATATTCATGATTGCTTCCAAAGATTGTTTTGAATTTTTATCGATACGTTCTTAAATAAATAGAAGTTTTCTTTTAGGGTGTCATGCTACAGGAATACTACAGCTGATGAGAAACCTAAAACCAATTAAGACGTGAGTGACAACTAAGTACAAGCATCGTGCGCAGACATAGTTGCATTTAAACGAATCGAAAGTAAATATATTGCATATCTAGTAAACTTTCTTATATTATCTTTCGAAACGTTTTATTGAGTCGATTGTTGCTATCATGAAGTAAAACTTACAGCTTTTCTCTTTGTATCTATCAATATTTTTTAAGTTCCCAGTATTACAAATGGGCTCGTTACGTTTTAGGATACTTTTCATGTATGAATTCAACTTAATTTTATTCGATCCATATTAGAATTCGAACAGTTTTTCTCAAAATATTTTCCCAATAATGTTCATTGGTATTTTCAAAAGATTAATGACATTAAAGAAGAAGTATTTATCGTATGAGATTTTTGGGCGTTCGGTTATCAATCTGAATTTATTCATAATAAGCTTGATACTTCAGTTCATATTGTATTGATGAACAATTCAAAAATTCAAATTTTAGAATGATATCGATTATCAGATCGAAGATGTAAGTCCACAGTGGAAATATAAGATGTCATTGTGAATTTGATTACTGATGTCGGCGCCGAACAAAACCTCTACACTACTTTCTAACTATGATGGATGATCTTCTTGACTTCGATAGCCTGTATCATCTTTTGTTGTACACAACATTGAATTCGAGTGCAAGTATTCAGATTCTACAGATATTAGCCAAACAGAACTGTTGTTTTCTATATCATGCAAGATCTTACGAATTTTTCCATGTGTTCACTTGGTTATACGTTATATCTTTTTCTTTAATTGTACTTCGTTATTCATACTGTCTATAAAAGCAACATTTATTTGGACTATGGCTGTGGGTGAGTTTAATTATTCATCAACATTCACACTTTCAACTGATATATTGGTAAATTTATTGACATTCAACCTTCGAGTTCACATACTATTTCTGAAGTAAAAATTACTTTTGATAATATGTATTTCTTAAAAGCAGGCATATAATCTAATAAAAAGTAACCACAAGGATGAAAGCTGTTCTGGTCCATGATGCAATTTCTTTAAAAACTGATCTTTTATGTATATTGAGGCATATTTGTTCATCATTGACTACTTTATTGTAAAGAACTGCAGAAAGAAAATACTACATATGTATTCCAACTCGATGTTAGTTATAAATGATGTCTGACTGTTCTCTGTAGTCATTTTGTCGTGGTCTGTAATGAGAGCGGAGTGACTGGGGGTAAGTGTAAATTTCTACTCAAATGCATTTCAACACTCCTTTCAAATCGTGTTTTGAAAAATTCTCAAGTTACAGTAGCCGCTTGGACTAAGTAATCATTTTCAAGCTCTGATCCATACTTCAAATCAACCGAATGTAATTGTGTTGGCCTTTTATTTGGAGCTTTGCTTAACAGATCTTCATCACTACTTCATCTTGAATAAGAGTTTTTTATCATAAATCAAATTTCTTCATACTATCGGCCTATTCATATTAACTATACTGTAGCAATGACGAATCATAAAAAGGTCGAGAAATATACAAAAATAAAGTTCATGTAGGCCTCAATCTCTCATCTGTGTTTCCTATTGAAGAGTTGAAATATATTATTTTTATTGAGTCTTATTTATTGTTCATAAAGTTAGTATTATATAATAATCAAGTGAAATTGAAATAGTTCTTCAGCAAACACATACAGAAAACATTTAACACTAAAAACAAAAATAGAAAGAAATGAATTTATTATTAAACATTTGCACAACTTGAAATATTTCTTTTAAATAGTCTATGACAAGGAATAATTTTAGAAATATTTTGATCCTTTGATATAGATGATCAAAATTAGTGAGACTTTTAAGTAAGCCACAACTAGAAAGGCACGATTTTAAAATTTGGATTCAATGAAACTATCAGCTTTGCGAAATTCTACTGCTGCAAAAGACTACCCATGAAAAAATATTCTCGATGGCTGATTTGATGAACGAAATCGTATCGTATTGAAACGTGCTGCCTAAAGTAAACGTGACTTAATCCGTGCAAGCTTCTGACAAAAACGTATTTTCATACAGAACATGGGTTTTTACTAGGTCTGTGATAACTCACGGTTCTATCCACTCGTGGTGGATTTTTATGAACACGGTACCGTTATCATGGATCTTCATATTCCTAGCTATTTGGAATAGTTCAAGAATGAGGACAGCTAGAGAGCTACACTTCAGTGATCTACTTATCCAATGAATACTTACTTTAGTAGAGTTTTAAAATGATATTGTGAGCTACTATTTTCCTGTTGATATAGACTTATGAAGAAGTGAAATTTCTTTTCTTTCCATCTACGTAGATCCAGTAGTTCTTCACAACTTCATTCAATAGTAATGAGAATTTCTTTGCGATCCTTGATTTCAATCAGCTGACCTTTCATGATCAAGAAAATCGCTCGGATGAGTTAAATTTATCACACTGACCCGAATGACGATATTTACTTTTTGATGAAACTTCTCTATCGGCATTTCTGTGATTTCACAACTAGTCTCGACAGATAACGATAAATTCACTATTCCGTAAGTGTTACGATACAAGTTTGAAAGCTGTTCGAATTAGTATGATGAACTACCTTTATTTAATCGGTTTTCGTGATGTTCACGAATCATTTGGCTCAGATAAGAAGTCTCAAGAAAAGTCTTATGACTTTTGAATGAAACTGTCAACTTTGCTTAAATGGAAAAAGAAGATATTTTTCTACTTCATATTTCGAAATCGTCAGAAAAATACATTGTACAAAAAAGCTTTTTATAGAACCTATGCTCAAGGGAAGAACGAATTTCGTTTCATATGAAAATATCGAACCATTTTTAATTCTGCGAGAAATTATCGAGTCCCTTTTAAGTTCAACAGATTCATACAAATCCAAAAGGGTTTCTTTTCTCTTGGTCAAATATTCGGTAGAAAACCTATTTATTATACTTGTCAAGAATTCATATGATTGATAGATTATATTGAGTAGTCGAATTCCGATACCCTTTGATGACCTGGAGTCTTCTTTTTCAAATGATAGAAAGCGTAAGTCTCTGGTTATTCCCATCGTTTAGTTATCTCAGAAATACTCATCAGTATGCGTTCTTTTTACAGACAGAAGTAATTTATATAATACCTGACTCTCTAATTTCAGTTCACTTCTTTCATCAAGAGAACTTTCACAGGTGAAGCCATATGACTTCTTAGATAAGGGGGCTTAGTTTACGTCATCAGAAACGTGTAACTCTTCTTGTTACCCAACTTGGAATACAAATACAAAGATAAAGACTCGGAGATATAATAGATTATCTCGAAATTTCTGATTCTGTGGCTAAGTAGTAATAAAATGTTTCTAAAAAATAATCATCTACGAAACTTCTCCAGGGTTTCTAGATCTTCCAATTAACATAGAAAGATCTCGAATATGAATTCAAAAGTTGTAACCTTTCATTTTTTCATTTAGGTAACTCTGCATCGAATCAGTAACGTACTTATGATTGCCATTATCGATTGCAGTCTAATCGATCCATTTGTTTTCAATGCTAATTATTAAACATAGAAATGATTTTTTTGAAATAGTAAAAATAATCGAGTTTCCTACTAACTTGAAGATGTAATGAATGAATTACTTTCCACTGTGAAGTACGCACAACCAAGAAGACCATTGTTACAATTCAAAT
>OENT01001518.1:0-41276 GCA_900239685.1 Rotaria macrura
GGGACGGGGACCCTAAAAAGCGAATAAAGCGGGATGGGACGGGCCGGATAAGGTGGTACGGGATGCGGGACGGGACGGGACAAATTTTTTGTCGTCCCGCGGAGCTCTGGTAGCCACCGTTTGGACGTATAAATCTTATGTTGTTCATGTAGTAAGATAATCAATTTTTTTGTATCAAACCTCAGGATCTTTGGATAGATATATTGACAAGTGTTTATGATTGTCCAGGACGAAGCTTTCCAATAGGTTGCTATAGAATGCCGAAGTATCGGAATCTCGGTACTCCGACCAGGATCGCGGGCATTTGGACATCCGACAACTTCCTGTTGGAATCCAATACCCAGGATTCCGATAGCTTCCAACGGATTTCTATCGAATTCAATAGTTTCACAATAGGATACAGCGTGGTTCACCAATTGGATCAGCTGTTCTGAGTCGTCTGAAAAATTTGATGTAAAATTTTTCAGTCGTCAGACTTCTCTTCATTATTCATCACATAATTGTTGTAATATTCACAAACAATATCAATGTGAATGTCAATATGATATTTCACTACTATTTTATTATCTTTTACGTGCTTTATAGACTCTTACACAAAACAAATCAATTTTCTTCATAAGACCGTTTGTTTTATAAAAGGGAATAAAACATTTAACATGAGAATTCAAACAGTCTATCAGTTGTGAGAAACGGAGAAGTACTTGTACAATGAACCGATTTGAACGAAACTATTGAAAAATAATTCTTTAATTTAGTGAACATATTCAAGAATCCACAGAGATTCAATGTTGAAATCAGCATTGAACAATTGATTTCTTCGTATGAAAATGAAAACAATAGAATAAAAATTTTAACATTTGATATATCATTGTGTACTTTTCAAATTTATTGAATTTTCGATAATAAAATATATTTCGAAATAAATTCGTACCTACAATCGGAAAGTGTTTTTTTTTCTAAAATGAAATAAACGTTTTTTCTACTGTCATCGCTGAATAGGTCAAATGATCAGATTTAAATGAAATGATTTCTTAGTCAAGCACCTATTTGATGTATTAGGCAATCATAAAAAAGAATCATTAATGTTTTTATCTGTCAGCAGGAGATCTATTTATTGTTCTTCTATTCAAAGTTCACTGTCAATGGATCGATCAAGCTATGAGTCGTTCATCATCTATTCAAATCTGTTGAAATTTGCTTGTATAATCAAAGAACGAAAAAAAAACAGAAGAAAACGAATCATATTCTAATCATAATATAAGTGTATGGATATTTAAAGTATTCATTTGTCATGGTTAACTTTGCCCAAGGTAGATTTTTCTTTTTCGATCGAAAAATAGTCAACGTATTGTTTTAGTTGAAAATAAACGGTTGAAATTTGTCAAAAGTGTTCGACGTCGGTTTCCTCATCATGGATACGGATGGCGACAAAAAGAAAGTTTGTTAAGGTTGTTGTCAAGATTTTTTTCTCATCTTACTTCCAACATTTAGATATTCGTCACATGATTACTGCAGCTAAATTAGTCTATGCCATCGTTTTTATTTGTTTTACTATATTTACATGTCTCTATCAATCTACTCATAACGATAGCAAAAAAGATTCAAAATCAATATCTGTTCATACTTGGGATATTTGGTATTCATATTTGGCTCTTACTTTACTTCTATCACTATTTATTGATCACTTAAAGCGACAAACTATCATATCATTAGAATCTTTTGGTACTATACGCAAGCTATTGATTATTACTTTCATTTCCTTTGTTATTGTAGGTAAGATTAAAAAGATGCTCAAAGCGATTGAGTTTTGAATTAAATTTTTTTTCACAAGGTCACATACAAGGTTTTTATCGTTTATGGTGGTTATCATTACCATCATCATATGCATTGACATGCTCAACATATCTTTCAATTATTTTTATTGATATATGTCCTACAGCGATTACTGTTATGATGGTTATCGATTTTTTAAAACGACGTCAATCATGGCGTCATGTTCATATTACTTCTATGATTTCAAGTGTTTAGTTGTTGTCTATGTTCTTCTTTAATACTGTAACTTGCGAAGTTAGCCATTGTTTTGTTCATCAAAATTTAGAAAAAAAAACTTACGAAATTATGATAATCATTCAACTGAAGAAAAAATTCTATTCATATTAGATTATGACAAAGAAAACAATCATTAGTGTATTGTTCATTCTGATAAACATTGTGCAGACGTTTTAATGTTCTGCTCATTTTTCATGGAAAGATAGCCTACCCTTCATTTAGCAAATCACTCACACTTATCCAATTCAATATCTTTTACTAATCTTAAGATTCTATGATGACTTTCTCATATGTAGGATTCAACAATTCTCTTAATAAACAACCATTCGTATTAAATATTAATCTCTATACTCTCGGTTGATAAGTGATTGACCTAGTTTGTAGAGGTAAAATGAACAAAGAAAAAATTTTATAAAATTCAAAAATTAGAAATATAACGATTAGATGTAGAACATTTTAACAATAAAAAACAATAAAAAATAAGTTTCAATCTGATCGATTTCGATCTAAAAATGAATTATACATCACACAATCGACTTGTCGACGGCAATACATTCCGATAGTGGCAGATATTTTACATATATGAAATGGTTTTTGTCCAATAGTAAAGGATTTCTTCTTTAAATTATGCTGAATACCACGTTTGAATTTCATGGCCATGAACACAACATTATAGCCCAATAGGATCTCATACATGATGTAAACTATTCAACGACATAAAGAAGTATATTTGTTGAACGCGTTTTTTTCATAATTTGTGCACTGTACAATGTCAAGGTGATGCCATCAACAATCCTTGACATTTGATATCGTATATCGACAAGAGATTTACATGTGGATTAATGCCTATCAATTTCTATGAAACTTTTACACTGATTTAATTCTAACTTTGTCCGTTGAGACTTGTTGATAAATGCCACCCAAGTTACTGATCGAGCGTACTATTTTGAAAACATAAGTTTTTTTTTCCAAAGAAATTCATACACTGTACTTTAGTCTTCATAGTCTATATTCAAGGATGAATGATCGTTGATAACCGTATAAGCTAGATGATAGCGTTTATCAGATAAGACACTTAGTTTCGTGATTATCACGCGAGTTTTATTTTTTTATTCAAAATATTTCTGTGCGCATATACGTATCAAGGTAAGTTAAGTCATTTAAATATTTGTTATTTGACTGATCTCGATTAGTAGATTTTTATTTAAGTTTGTACAATTAAAAAAACCAAGGATCTTGACAACAACGATTTCTTTGTATTGAAGAAATAAAAAAAAGATTTCTCCCAATGAAAATCTTCAAACACGCAATCAGTTGGTCCTGCCTATAGAATGATTTCCTGAAAGCTAACACATAGACAACAAAAAGAAAAAAATAAGAATATTTCAAGCATAACTCCATACATGACATTCTCCATTATTTTTGATAATCCTACGAACATCAATTTAATCAAAAACAAAAAAGAAAATGAATGTAAGATAAATCTAATTAATTTTCATCCTATGAATACATTCTTATATAAAAAGAGATGACACAGCATATTCTATTTTCAACACAAATCAATTTATAATATAACGTACACAAGAGAAACAAACACGAAACATAACAACAGATAAGATCAGACATGCAGATATATATATATATATATAATCATTAAGCTGAAGATTCTTTTTCGCCATATCGATTATGACTTTTACGTTCTCGTCTCGAGCTCTAAAATAAATCAAACAATGATTTTCAGCATTCGATGAAATAGATACAAAAATAAACATCAACCTTTAATGGAGATGCATCATTAATTTCATTCGTTGTGTCACTTTCATTATCATCATTACATCGATGACATGTCCAGCCGTAGTTTCGTCGTTTTGGGAATGAAGATAATGGTGGAACACAACAAGCAAAATGGTAATAAGTTTTACATCGATCACAACTGTAGCAATACAAAGTATACAGAGGATGATATATGAGCAGAAACAATGTTGAAAAAATGAAGACGTTTCTACATACTCAGTCATCGTTTCATTTGTTCCTTGATTCGAACATTCTTTACATCGTGCATCAGCTGGAACATTATTTACAATAGCAATTGCCGAACGTCGACCGGTTCGTTTTGGTTTAATCTCGTTTTTTTCTTCAACATCTTTGTCTTTTTTACGTTTTTTAACTTTCTTTTCACTAGCACTTGTTTTTATCGATGCACGAAGTTCAATTGTACCATTAGCATTTTCATCATCATCATAGAAATCAAATATTGACATGGGATCCTTTGTTGTTTTACGTTTTTTCTTTTCAGGTTTTGTTGTTGGAACAGATGCTGCTTTTTGTTTAAATATTGTCGGTGTTCGACGTTCAATAATTAAAGATTTTGATCGTGCAGGAGTTACTGAAGAATCTAATCGAATATAAATTGAATGAGATATTCAATCATCGATTCATTGCTGTTTTTTACTTTACCGTTTGATTTTGATGCTGGTGATTTTTTAATTGATATTCGAGGGGACTTTGGAGTAGTAGAACTAAATACATAGTTGAAAGTTAGGAGAATTTTCCGTCTCGCTACGAGTAAATTTTCTTTTCTTGTAAATTCATTACAATCAAAAACAGATAATTCATAAAATTCTATAGCAAATGTTTTCCATTAGGAATACGGGCGATTGTTTATCTAATTAATTAATTTATGTGTATACGTACATAAAAACAAAGAAAGAATAGGAACATGTGAACTGAAAAACATATTCAACAGAGGTCTTCATAGTTAATAACTTATTGGCACGTTTTATAAGAGACTCTTTCGTGAGATGTCACACGCAATATTGCACAGAAGTGATTGATCAATATGTGTTGAATTTGCTTGGTCCTAACCGATGATAATTGCCTGTTCGATTGAATCAAAAATCATCTCTTAATGTGAATAAGTTTCCAAACTAGTACGTGTTCTTTTTTTGCTCACTCAGATGTCGGTGAGATATAACATGTTATCGTCTTTCAAATCTGTTGAATCTCTGAAAAACCCAAAGATCTTTCTTTGTGTTGTAAAAAGAAAGAAAACTAGTCAGTGATGCAGGAGATGTTGCAACTTTGTGCATCATGTTGACTGCGATATGGTGTAAATTCAACGACAAGGCTTTATTCTCTTGATTTATCACTTTGCTGTTAAACTAATTCTACAATGTTTTCGAAATAAAAACGATGAATTTAGTCAGAAAAATATGATTCTGATTTTCTAATTGAATCTATTCAAAGAATTCGACCGTAATATGAATCTCTAATCACGAACATTTTTAAATATTTCGGTGGTTTCGAATAAAAAATCAGAGTATTTGACTGTGCCAAAAAAATGCACAACAGGCATGAAAAAACATACAATAAACCATATGCAAATCTTCAGATAGACGTAATCAATATATTAGAAATATTAGCAATAATATATTCTCGTACCGACGTATTCTTATGGAAAGTTATACATGGAAACTGGTCAATTAGTTTTTCTAATTTTCTGTAGAAGAACTGTACCATTCAGTAGAAGTTAAGGCTGTCAAAATGAAGTATTACGAATACAATAAGCCCAAACAATAAAGTCTTTTATAGATATCAATAACGCAATAGCATCTAAATGCTAAACATAGTCTCAAATCAAAAGTGACTGAACATTTTCAAACGTTTACTCGCCAGTTGAAGTATTGATTCAAAACGTGAACGTCTGTCAATTAAATTCAAATAAAATTGATACGTCACAGAAATATTCAACATCTAGATCTAACCAAAATGTAGCTACCGATACTAAACACTGTCTAAGCTAATCTAGGAGTTGTCAAATGGGAACGCACTCACCCAGAACATCATCGTGCTACAGGTACTAAAAACCTATGAATTTTAAAGATACTGACACTGTCCTATGTTAAAGATACACAGAAACAATATACAAAATATATTAACCTTCTTTTTGCCGACGAAGAAGCTCGTTTCGGTACTGGTTCTGGTGTAAAATCAGTTGTTTTTCTAGTAAACAATTGTTTAATAACTGATGTTCGACTTTTACTTATCAATGATTTTTCTTCATTTTTTTTTGGATCTGTAGCTTCTTTTGATGGCGATGAATCCGTAGTCGGATTCGTGTGCCTGGATTTAGTGCTCGACTCATCATTTGATACTTTTGTTTTTTTATTAGTTACTGTTTGCATTTCATTACTACTGTCATTTTTATTTGAATCTTGTTTTCGTTTTCTTGAACCAAACTAGATGGATACAACGAAATAAAACAAAACTATGTGATAAATCTATTTGTTTATTAATTTACATACTTTGATAAATGTTTCACGTAAAACAAGTTCATTTGTACGTCTTGATCGTATTTGACGAGGTTCATCAATATTAACATTACACTGATCAAGTTCTTCCTGTTGGGCATTAACACAAGAAGCACATTGCCTTTAGAAAGAAAAGAAAACAAGATACAGTCAATCGACAACCGAACAGTCATTACGTCAGTTCTTATTTATACTGTTTTCTCATTCGACTTGACTGCAGAATTCGAAGTTGAATGGAGTAAACACAAATTAAACTTAAAAACTTACCAATCATATTTTTTACTAGCTGATAACATAACTGTTAATGTTTTAGCGGGCATTGCTGGCGTCAAGCAATCACCATGAAATGCTAAATGACATTGACAACATTTTATCATTTGATTTAATCGATCAGTTTGTTTACATACAGAACAACTAAATGTAAATGGCAACATGACGAATAGAAAATGATGTAGCGTTTTCGATATTGTACTGAGGAAAAGAAAGTTATACTTACCAATCATTGTTTGTTGCTGTCGTTGTTGTTGTTGTTGTTGTTGAAGATATCTGAGGCATTTTGATATTCAATAAATGATTCGTTGTCTCATCTTTCAATTGACAGTTATATAGTTTAAATATTTCAATCAATTCATTGTAGCGGTCAGTTAAAGAAGCTAATGTTTCGTATTCTTTTTTAAGTTCAGCTTCCAGCTAAATGAAGAAAAACCGTTAAAACAAAATGCTTAATCATCGACCAATGCAACCTTTTTGTGTTCTTCCTTTAATTGTTTATCACTTGAAGATAATTCTAACTGAGCAAGTTTATTTTCTGCATCTTTAATACGTTCTCGAATCTGACTAAGTTCTTCTTCATTGGCCGTGAATGCAAGAAGAGCATTGGTATCTGTTGATGTAAGATCAAAATTATTTGGTAATGTTGTTGATTGATTCGGACGGAGACGTTGAGCTTTTTCAAAGAAATTTTTCAATGCGACTGGATCAATCATTAATGATCTTTTCACAAAAATAAATATTTAAAACAAAGTCTTTTGAGTTTATCATCAATTCAATCGAATTGTTTCATTTTCTTTTTGTTGCATACCGTGCAAGATGACTTTTGGCAGGCTTTGGTAATCGTGGGAATGCTTCACTTCGTTTCTTATACAAAGACAAATGATCATTTAGAATTTGAGAAATATCTTCCTGAAGAAAATTAAATAACAAAAAATTATTCATCGTAATTAATTTTCATAAAACAAAATTTAACTAACACTTAATTTATCCCTATGATCTAATTGCGTTTGTTGTACTTCGCAAATTGTATAATTTCTTTGAACTGTTTTATACGTATTTGACGATGATTGGTGAGTAGCACAGTATAATTCACATTCGATTTTTGACTAGAAAAATATTAAAGAAAAAAATATGATTTCTTCTGTTTTTTCTCAGATGATAGTTGATGAAAAAGAAAAATCGAATTCTTCGTTGATATAATCTAACTCATTTTTTTTTATTTGCACAAAATTTCAAGAAGCACGAAAGTTCTTTCTTTCTTCTTAGTGAATTCACAAGCTTTCTATGCAGAAAAAGAAATGAATTGTTATGTCTTTACGAGTGTTTTTTTTAATGATTCTTTAAAATAATATTAAAGAACATTCAAATAGGTTATTGGTGATTATAGAGCCACAGAAAGAAATCTATAGGAATGTAGCCGTCAATTATTTCATTAGTCACATATGCTTTTACTTATACATAAAATGTCATCTTGCTGAGCACCCTTTTCTGTCATGAATATTGATTCTATTGAAAGCATCCTGACAAAGATCTTTCAACTCAATCAGAAATTGATAGTCTGTTAAATTTGTTCACTAACCAATTCTCCTCGAATTTGTAATAAACCATTTTTATTAGCACACGATAAATGAAGTGCATTAGGACATAAACCAGCATCACATGAAACTGTTACACCTGACCGTGATTCGCATATGTGACATGACTAAAAAACAGTAAGTTAAGAAAAGAAAAACAAAAGAATGCATACTGATTGAAACCTTATTTCCGAACTTTTGTGATGGAACATTGGATAAATCTACAGGCGTGTAATAAAGTTCATCATAGAAGAGAACTCCTGGAATAGCAAGTGCGCAAACAACATGAACCCAGCTTGATTCCAATGTTGGCCAAAATGCTTGACAACGATCTTTCGTCGGACATAGAGCACATGTCTATGAATAATATTTCATGATAAAATAGAAAGAACATAGTTTGGAAAATGTCTACTATTGATTCTTACTGGATCATCAACATGAGCCAAGCAAGGTGAACAAAACCAATATTCCGATGGTGATGATGAATCCGATGATTTATCATCTAATGTATCTGCATTATAACAACCTTAATATATATATATATATATACGTATAAAACATGAATCAAGCATCAAATAAATAAAAACATGATTTATTTACTTTCATGTACAATGACTCCGCAACGATCACAATAAACAATCGGATCGCTATCGTCCGTACTAAATATGTAAGAAAATCGATGTAATGAAGATTTTTCTTTCATTCAGCATAATTCTTTTTACCTTCCACTTAATAAACAAATCGAACATATTTTTGTTTCTGCTATTAACTAATAATAAAAGAAAATATGAATAAACAAATGTCGATATTTATAAACATACCGGCTTTGTTATGGATTCATCGTTTGAATTGTTTTCTTCAATGGACATTCCTTCCTTTTTTATGTATTTATTTATTTTCTTTCTTTTTTATAATGTTCTGCAAAAAGAGAAAACTTTCTTTTATTGTACTTTGGCTTCATAATTAAATGTGTGTGCGTGTGCTGTATTTTTTGATTTCAAAAAAAACAGAAAGAAGCAAGATATAAAATACATGAGAGAGGAGAGCAGAAAAAAATGTGAGAAAGACACACACACACACACTCGATTTTGTGTCTAAGGCATACAAGATATGATATAAATCCACGAGAAAGATAATGAGAAGAAAAAAAAGACCTTACATTCTGAAGTTCAAAATGTAGAATAATAAGATTTGTAATCTATGACATGTCTGTTATATTATTATTATTATTCAAATGAGAAGAAGATAAACAAAAGTTCATTTTTTTTCACACATATAACGAGACTTCGACGCAAAACATTTTTTTTCTTTGTTTTGTTTTTTTTTGCCTCACTGTTTTGCCAACGCGTCTCAATATCCGTAGCACCAAGTGACTAAAGTTATATATAGTAGCATTAGAGTAATACAAAAAAAAAAGAGAAACCAAAAAAGAAACGAAAGGCTCTATTGCACAACAACACGAGAGAGATAGAAAAAAAAAGAGAAGCACTCTAGAGCACACGCACACAAAAGAAAAAACAAACAAAATTTTGTTTTTTATTTGTTTTGTTTTCATTTCGAAAGTTTACTGATGACACGAATCAATGCAGCATTTTCTTCTTTCAAACGTGTATTGTCTGCTTTGATTGAGTCCATTTTCTATACAATAGTAAGAAGATTAATGTATGCATTATTTCTTTTGTAATCATTATGACTCACTTTTAATTCTTCTTCTAATTCTGATATCTTTCGTTCATATGCTCGTTTTTCCTATTAAATTGAATGAACAATAGAAAAATAAAAGTGATCGTAACACCAAAGAAAAGAAATGAGTATAATGAAACAATGCCTCGACAAGAATTGTTCGTTGAAGTTCATCTTTGTTTAAAACTGAATAGGTCATTGTCAATCATTTATAGTTCTAGTTCTATTGTAGAATTGCTGCCTAATGAGAGTGTTTGCATATTAAGTAGCTCATATCAATCATTCTATTAGATTCGTTTGAGTTTTGATCTGTATTTCGTAAGTTCTGACATGGGTAATTTTCTATGTAGTACGTTTGTCCCTGTAACTGACGATGTAATGCCCATTAGAGAATAAATCTATTGGCATTTATCACAGTAGGATAGGATTTCTATTATAGGCGTGCATAGTATAATTAACAAAGAAACATCAATATGAAGCAAATTAGATCGAAAACTTCTGTCTGATTGAAATCGTATGACTCATCTTATATGTTGAATGTGTACATACAAATAGATTAATTAAATCTTGTTGAATATACTGAATAATATGATAGATTTGAAAAATCATGTATCTCTTAACATAAATATTAATTTCTAATCTCTTACTCGTTTATCTAGTGATGACTCGATATATTGTGACGTTTTCTATGAGAACAAAAAACAAGTAATTGAAACACAAAAATACATGAAAGAAAAGAACATACAAGCTTTTCGATTATTTGATCTCGTTCAGCAATGTCCCGCTCTAATCGATCGACTTTTTGTGTCAATTCATCGGCTCTACGTTTAGCATCTTCATACAACTATTTGAAAAAGAGAACACTTATAATAATGAAACATAAAAAATTTTAGTGCAGAAGTTTTTACTCGTTTCATTGCTGTTATATCATTGTTTGATGATGAGATTCCGGTAGGTAAAGCTGTATTTTCTTTCGAATCCTTCTTTAAAGCAAATGGCGTTGTCGAAGCCATACCATTCATAACAGTATTTTGGTTGTTTGTTGTTGCTGTTGTTGTTGTCAATGATGATGGCAAAGAAGTTGCTGCTGTCAAAGATTTTCTTGATGGATCTTGACTTTGTGAACGACTAGTTGTTCGTGAAGTTGATGACGATGACGAAGGAGATGTTGGAGATAAATTTGCTGATGATTCTTTCGTTATTAATGATGATGATGGAATATTTTCAAAGCGAGATATAAGACCCCGTGAACCAATAGCAACGCTGTTATTTGCTGTTTGTTGAGCGTTATCTTGTAATTTTTGATCGTCTGATCGATGGGATTCTTCGATCGATGTTTGTTGATATGAAGTTTTCGGAACTAAATCATTTGAATCATCACGTATTTCGACTTCTTTCGTTTCCTATAAAAAGAAAAAAACGACAAGACATACCAAAAAATTAGCAAAGCTTTTCAATAAACAAATAGTAATATGATTGTAAACATACGTCGTTCCAAATAATTCTTCCCGTATTTTTCCGTTGGTTATGTACACGATTAGTTCGTCGTCGTGGTTGTTGTTGTTGGGAATCTAACGAAGTACTAACGCCAAGATTCAAAGAATCGTTAGCTGTGATTGATGGGACAATATCTATTAAAATAGTCGATGATTAATAGAAGATTTTTTTTTTCTTTGTGTTTTTTTTTCTTACTGTCAGTGTCAGCAGATGTAAATCTTGATCGTACCCGACGTGATCCAGCAGATGAAGAAGATGCGTCAACAGTCGTCTCAACAATATCCTATTAATAATATATTTATATGTACGTATATGTATATATATATATATGTATATTAAGAGAAAGAGAATGAATATGTTACATAGAAAGAACAAACACAGCGAGAAGAAAAAAATCCACATAGAGACGCACATATAGAATACCGAATTATAACATGTATATACACTCCGCACTGATTCATAGACTCCGAAGTAGAGTAACGGAAGAAGAAAAAATAGATATATCGGAGCGAAAAAGAAAGAGAACAAAAAAATACTAAATTATGATAACCAAACTGAATATAACGGTTGAATGTAAAAAATTTTCTTTCTTGACGTATATATAATTTTCTTTTTTGTTGATTATAATAACATAAATGCACTTTCGTCATTTTTTCTTCTACTCCTTTTTTTATCCCTGGAGGTTATTAATTGAAAGCGCATGTCTTTTGGTAATCTTAGTCAATTGTATAAACAAACAGAAAACCGAGAAAAAAACTGCATGTCGAGAAAGGAAAATAAGAAAGACTCAATGAATACTCAACGTAGGATATATAGAATGTAATTGAAATATTACCTCATTTCCTCCGCTTGCTCGTCGTGCTTTTTCTTTTTTCTCTTCAATAACTCGTTGTAAACGTTCTGTTTCAATATCATGCTCGGCAATTAATGATGGTGTTGATGGTGCACCAATTTTATTATTTGATAAAGGTACATTTGATGTTGATTCAACAATATTCGTTATTGGTTGTGGAATCGTTACTGATGATGCTGATGATAGTGATGGTGACGATGATGGTGTTGTTGTTTCTAAAATAGTTGGTTGGTTTTTGATTTGTTGCTCAGCCGCTTTGATATCTTCAACAGTAACACTTTGTGTTGATCGTCGTTCGCGTCGTGCTTGAGCTGAACGATGTTTACGTTGGGCTTCAGCTTCTTCATCACGACTAGGAGGAACATTTGAACGTCGTTTTCCACCAGCTGAATCATCGAGTGTAGCTGCTGTTGCTGTTACTGTTACATTTGTTGTTGGGGTTGATGTCACTGATGGAAGAGATGTAGTTACGCTAACAAGTGTCGATGGTGTCACTGATGTTGATTCATTAACACCAGCACCTGACCGACGACGAACATAGGGACCTGTATTGTTTGTTGTTGATGATGAACCATCACCCACTGTTCGATCATTTGTGCCCCATCTAGATGATAAAGGAGAACAATATTGAAAAAAAAGACACAAAACGAAAAGGAGAAAAATTTTATAAGGTAAACGCATGCATTCATAGAAAAATCATTGTTAGTTAAGTAGTAGTATTGTGTGTATGATTTCTGATTGAAATATTATTCTCTACGGATCTAATCTGTGCAAGAATCAACAACAAAAAAACGCTTTGGTTGTGCGCATTATTTGTGAGAGAATTGGTTAGATGTGTTGATTGGATACAGGTTGAGAAAGAAAAAATTGAAAGAAAAAAAATCTTTTTTAAAATACCTTCTCGGTGGCACCTCTGGCTGTGTCTCGCTAAAACTAGAATAATAAAATAGTATGATCTAACAAAACTAGCTTATTGATCAATTGAAAATCGGTTAAATATCTTTTCTGTGTGTATATTTTCGTTGAATTTAATCAAAAAGCTTTGCATTGAAATTACCTTCTGCTCATTTTCGAATCCAACGATTGTGTAGGAGATGAACTGATATTTGTTGTTGATTTCTCCTATTGAAACAAAAAACGTTTTTGTTTTACTTTAACAGTTCAATTGATAATTCGTTTTATAATAAGGATAGTTATCTACATGCATTGATTAATTGTCATGCAAAATATTTAAATATGATTATTCTTTTTTTTCTAAAATTCATTTGTTGTATATCTTACACGACTGGATAAATCATTATTTGTACTAGTATTATTATTATTATTATTATTATTATTATTATTATTTGTTGTTGTTAATGATTGAAGTGGATTTGTAAATGTTCGTTGAGGATTTGATAATGAATATTTATTCGCTGATAAATATGTTGGTCGAGTTGTGGTAGTTGTAGATGAATTAGATACTGTTTTATCATAGGTTTGCTTTCTTTGATCATAAGAAGATATATTAGCTTTGTTCAGATCACTACTCGTGGAGTGATTTGTTGCTGATGGATTTGGTTGCTAATAGAATAAATAAAATAAAGCCTTTTCATGCACAAACAATAACTGCATTCAGTTACATCCAATATTTTCTGAGTTATTGAATCAGTTATAAACTTTCCCCTTACCTCATCTTGATTTGTTTTCAAATAACGATTACTTAAATCATGTAATGATCGTTGAAGATTACTTAATTTTTCCTAAATGAAAAAGAAAAACCGTTGATAAGTAGAATGAAATAGTTTCCTTATCAAAATCAAACCTTTATACTAGGTGAACAATTGGATAAATTCTCATCTACAGATGCAGGAGTTACTGATAATGTTAGGGAAGACGATGAGGGTAAACAAGGCTAAACAACAAACACAAGCACGTGCATTCAATTCACAACGCTATTCACAGACACAAATACCTGAGGAGCTTTATTCGTTGTTTCTATCGTAATGTAAAATACAATAGAATAATTAAAAGAAAGAAAACAAGAAAAAAAAAGTAATGTTTCTAACCTAAATTCTCATTATGTGGTTCAGATCGAAGAATTGATTTTTGTTCATCTATTGCTGACCGAGAAGGTACAGGTCTAAAATAAAATATTCACGAATATAAAAACTGACAAGACTAGTTTTGATTTTCTCAAAATTTACTTTCTCTTCCACGGTAAATGAATATTATCTGGCGTTTCATTAACTGGTGTCTACAGAAAATAGAAATACGTATAAAAAAAACAAGCTCGAAGCAATATTTCAAAGAAGCTGCTTACTTTTACAGGAGTATATTTTTCTTTCAATTCCTTTAACAATTCATACGTAACACCGTCGCAAACGTCAAGTGGCGTTTGACCCTAATATGAATGAAAAGAGTTTAAAATAAAATTCTTTTCACATAAACCGTTCGTTTTTTACTGCATAGTTTTTTGCATCTAAATCTGCATTTCGTTCGAGAAGAAATTTTATAACATCGTGCTTATCCCAGTGTGCAGCTGCATGTAATGGTGTCCAACCATCATTATCAACCGAATTAATATTAGCACCAGCCCGTATTAAAATACTAGAAAATTTCGATTTTGCTTTTGTTTTCAAAGAGAAGAAACATCTTTGTTGATATTCTTACTCAATAACATCGATATATCCCTTAGCACAAGCCACATGTAAAGCAGTAGCACCAGTTCTAGCATGAACGATTGTCTCAGCTAAAGATTTTGTACTCGATTTTTGATTATTATTTAACCAATCTTGGGCATGTTTAAGCATCAATTCATGTTCAATATTTCTTGCTTGTTCATCGTCAATACCTTTTCTTCTCATGTCTTCTTCCAAACAAGCAACGATATCATCACCTTCAGCTATATCAACTGGTAATTCACCTTCATTATTACAAACATCAACTATAGCACCGCGAGATAATAAATATCTAGATAATCAAAGAATATTATTGAAAAACGATGTCCTATGAAATGTAAGACAAAAAGATGCTCTCTTTTACTTGACAATATCAATATTTCCACAGGATGCAGCAGCATGTAACGGTGTCCATCCTTCATTGTCTTGACAATTAATATCGGCAGAACGATTGAGCAAATATTCTACCATGAGCAAATTGTTGTCAATGCATGCTTGATGAAGTGCTGTAAGTCCATCGATATTCGATGTATTTATGTCTACACCACGTTGTAATAATTTTTCGACTTCATCACGATCCGACGATGAACACGCCGCTAAAAATACATAGGCCTGTTGAAATTTGACACGTTGAGAGATTTTTATAATTGATGATTCTCGATTTGTTTCAGATTCATCCCAACGACGTAATTGTTCACGACGTTTAGCTATTGCACTCGATTGACGATTTACTTCGTCTGATAATGGATTTATTCCACTTAACATTAATCGAGTTTATTATTCACATTGGATGGACAAATATATATATATATAGATATCTTCTATAAACAAGAAAAGACTAAATAAACGACATCAGAACAAAACAACAAGTTACGGCCATACTACTAATATTATCAACAAGGTCAATTTGTTAAGACTATATATCTATTAATAATGCTGATTCATATTTTTATTCATATATTTTAATCAAGAAGAACTATTCTTTGAATAATATTGATTTTATGATTGTTTTTCATTCTATTTTGAATCGATGTCGCTAGTTTACGAGCATGGATATTTCGCTAGAAAACAATTTTAATAAATTGTACGATCAAATCAAAAGTATACAAAAGAAAAATCTTCTTACACGGATTACTTTTCTATGGAAATCCAAAAATCTTTTTCGCTCACGTTTGGGTGAATTTTCATTTTACTCTCTCTCTAACGACATCATACGGATATTGTTTATACTCAAAATTTTGAGAGTCGCGTTTCTTTTTATCTAAAACATCAAATTAAAATTCAACGAGACAAATTAACGAAGAAAATCTTTTATTTTTATTTTTTTTTCTTTGAATTTCGCATATTGTTATCTAGATTCAGTTTTTGTTTCTATAATTAGCATGGCATAGTTTGTTCGTTCGATATCCACATATCATTATTGGCTTCTGTTTATGTATAAACACCAAGAACAAGAATAAGCTAGACCAACAGAAAAGAAGAAGAAAAAAGCAAATTCCACCATAATGTCCTTGTTTCTAGTGCATAAGTTGTCATATTCTTAGTATCTATTGCATCTTCTTGGAAGACTTAGCTTCTACAAGCAGCGAGAATACTGTTCTGTATGTAAAAAGAAAAAAAAATATCCGAAATGATGATAAAAATTATAATTTGAAATCGATGCGCTAAGAGTTCTTTGACTGATCGTGATTTCCTAAAATTATTGAAAGCTACGAAATGTCAAGTTATACCTGAATTAGTCATATTGAATAACCAGTATAAATCGTACAATATGACATAGAATGAAATAATTTATTACTGATGGATAAATCGTTAAGCCCACATGAAATTTACATAAAAAATGATAAATTTCTTAGACAATAAGTGCCTACGCACTTCTAGTCTTGATTCAATTATTAATCATTGAATGATTAATCGTTTGTTTTTAACCAACTTTGTTTTTTTCAACAGAATCTATCATTGTTCTCGGATGAAAGATCAACCTGAATTTATATGTACACATGCTTCAGTTTTGATTTATTGGTCAAATCATGAATATCTTCATATTTGTTTTTAGTTTTGCAACAAGATATTTTAGTCAAGCAGCAGCTATTCAAGATCTATCGGATTCTTACGATTTTGAAACATGTTCATGTACTGTTCTCAGATGTTTAGAAAAATCTCACTATCAAATTGATCAATTTGAAAATCGAGATTTTACAGCCTATTATAAATCCGACATAGAAGCAGCATATATTGAAAAATAATACCAATCAATAATCAAACACAAGTGTTCATGGAATGGTTACCAGGAATGGATTTTGATACAAGTTGCACAGGCATATGGATATCAACGAGATGTTTGATCGATTTGAAATGCAATAATCAACAAAACGCTTGTACAGCAGAATTTAAATATCGTAATAAGAATGGTCCATGCTCTAAAAATAGTTCAATATCATATGATATTATTGAAAATATAAATACATTTTCAATAATAATCATAAGTCTACTATTGATAATGTTATTTCAAAAAATCATTGACTAAGTTTTTACTCGTGATAGTAAACGTTAACAAAATAAATTAATAGGAAACGAATTCTCTATTCAATCCAAAGTTAATAGAAAAACAATCTTGGATTCTACACATGAAGTATGAAATTTTCATATTGCTTGTTTATCAAACATTGTATTATTTGCGAGTGAATTTTATAGAAAGTTGCTTACAAAAACAAAGTAAGCCGAACTAGAAAGTTGCATTTACAATGGATCACGCTCTGAAAAATTATTAGGCTCGATTACTAGCCGTCGATGGATTGATGTTGTCCGGTTAGTCAATTTTAGATTTCAGTCAAATTTAAATGAAGCGAATCAAATCATGATACGTTGTTTACTAATAGATTTACAACACATGTTGATCATTCTAACTTAGCTCTGATTGTACAAGAATAGATTACTTTTGTTATTCAACAAATGTTGGCTATATCGAAATGAAGTGAAAGATAATAATCGATTTCATAGAGATCTATATTATTTGAATTTCATTTAAGGTTAAACCGAACACCTGCATATAGAAAATTGAAGTTGATCGATTGAATGAATTTATTGTAAAATTTATGCCGATAAGTGATTCCCGACCTGCTAACATGTGTTTATTGAAAGAACTGAGTAGGAATGAGAGAAATGTTTTTCTGTTTTTTTATTGAATCTTCGTAAATTTGAGCTTCCGAACAGAAGATGTTGAAACCAGATTGATTTCATAGAATAAAAATCAACTATCACGTATGTTTTTTAGTTTTAATTCTCATCGTCAGTAGATTGAATCTTTTCTATATTCAGTCCTATTCGATCTTGACGCAGACTGTTTCAATCGAGAAGAAATTAATATCACTCAACATCTTCGACAAGATTAACTAATATTCATCTAAAATGAAGAAGGGTTTAGTTCATTGTAAAACTAGCTCGTGAAAACAGTTTTAATATTCAAGATGAATTTCTTGCGTTAGCACAACTTAAATAAGTTATATTGATTATTGTCACAAAAAGAACCCATTATAGTGACTACAATTCTAAAGTAGAACGTTAAAAATCTAGATATTTTGTATTTTATCACAGATTTTTCTAGTACTGTTGCAATAAATGTTTGTACATTTTATCGATTGAAATTCATTTCATCTTTTCTGATCCCATATACTTTTAGAATATGAAACAGATAATGAGTTTTGATTACATCTGAAAATAGTATGAGTCAACGTACGACGAGACAGAACATTTGTAATCAAACTATAGTTTATATATTTAAACATTGTTTATAAATCAAACAATAAAACAATAGGATAAATCATCTAATCCATGAGATACCTGACTCATGCACATACTTCTATCTTTATTGATTTACTTCCAAACAAATAAACTCATTCAGTTCATGTCGGATTTCTTCAGCAAATATTTATTTGAATCACAAAGTAGAAACATAGTATCTCAGACGAAATTACTCATTGACCTATTTTTTTTCATTTTGTATACGATTTGCTGTTGTTTAGTGATTTGATTTCTATTTTTCACTAACCATGATTGGATTTATAATCATGTCTCTTGAATGATTTATAAACTAATGAATAATAAATCGACAGAATAGACTTGAATCTTGTGTTCGTTTTAACAATTCAAAATGAATTTTAACAATTCTATTTATTAGACGCATGTATCATAATGTCAAGTATCATCAAGAATATGCAAGTGGAGTCATTAGTCTGTAAATGTTATTATTGATCAGAGAAATCGTATTAGATCATCGGCGCCTATTTCCACTCGTTTAGAGACACGTATTATCCATGATAATTCCCCTGACTTTTTACGATTAGTATCTTGGTACCATTTAGGAAAGTGCGTATTTCATCTGGTCGTGAACAAAATACATGTTAATGGAAAGGTCATTTCAACACTATGGGGGGGGGGGGGGATAAATGAATTGATACTGGTACTATCGTAAAATTGACTGGAGTCATAAAACAGTATTTGAAGCTCCATAAGATAATTTTTGATATGCATATTGTCAAACTAGACAATACTAAATACATTGTTTGATTCGACTTTCATCGATGTTTTAAGTTATTAATTTTTTTCACATAAATTAAATGAAAAACAAAAGTTTATTTATTCTTAAAACAAAGCAATATTCATTTTATTGCTTGCTTGGGATTTTTTTATCACAACTGTCAACATGCTGTTAGTAGTCTTACAATTGTTGTTGATATAGAAGTTTCAGTTGTATTTTCCGTTTCTACCGTAACGGTAATTCAGAAAGTTTTCCCTTGAAACATGACTATGAAAACTTGTTTTTCTGAAAAGTCAATATTCATATTTCATTCGAAACTCTATGTAATCATCTGATTAAATTACCGTTGCTGAATTAAGTCTTCTTCGATGATTAATTAGATTCAACATAAGGTAAGATTGATTTTTTTTACAATCTCTATAATCAATTATAAGCTCTCATTGATAAAAATCAGTATGGATTATATGGCATTGCACTCAATAAAATATTTGTTGGTTATTGATTGAATACGACGCATATTGAATGTCATTCAATATGGCTAATCTACAAAAATTAATGATCGGTTGTAAAATAATGATGCATCGTATATTTGCTAATATTGGTAATTTCTTTCTTGACAAACTTAAGCAACAATCCTTTATCGACAAAAAACAAATACGAGAAACGAACATATTTAAATTTAAACAAAATTTATAAGAAATACTTGAAGAAATTAATTATATTTTTTTCCATATATTGACAAGTTTCCGAAAGGGTAATCCATCTAATTAATATCTTAAGTCGAGAATTTTTTCTTTCCTTTATTTGAAGACGTCATACACATTGATTATCGACATAGTAGCTGTTTGCTGAAAATATCATCAAGATAGACAAGGATAAAACAAATGTATGCCTCAGCATCATAAATATGTTATCTGAAGAATGTTCGAGGTTCTAGTCGTAAATAACTTGTGCAATTAAGCTCACAGATAGATGTGCCTAGGTTCAAATAATGAATCTTTGCGGAATACACGACGACTAACATAATTATGAATAAATGTGTTGCTATAATTCTTTTAAGAATGGTATCGATGCACCCATTAACTTTGAAAACAATTGATATTTTACTCTGTTAGAGTCTCTACTTGTATTTCGCAGATTAGCAATCGTGGCGGCTTGAATAAGTCATACATCAGAAATTATAACTGAATGTATGCAAAAGGTATTTGGTAATAACATCAGAAGAACCCATCTTTAGAATAATTGTTCTGTCAGTAGAGACTTCAAAAAAATAAATACCCATTTATTATGTAATGTGATCTTCGCAGAAGTTTTCCTCTGATAAGTTATCTTCATTGATGGTGGATTTTCATAGGTTTCCAGATTTAAATGCTTCCAAAATCATGAAGAAATTTCTGGATCATGTTTTCAAAAATTTTCTCTTTCTCAATTTGTACCTAGTTGAACTTGAAGAGTTTTCAATCGCTATGCTGCAACTAGTTTATTCTCGCTCAATATGCTTCGACATTTTAGCAAAGGCTTTTGTAAAATAAATGATTAAAGATTTTAATTGTAGATGTTACTATTGATTTCTATCGATTTTTAGCGAATAAGTCTACGCTCCTCAGAACAGTTATTTTGATCGATGCTTCGTTCTCAATTAAGTATCTAGATATTCAAATCATTGATTTCGATACAATGCATCCGAATCTTCAATTGAGTTTATGCTTGTCTTTATTAATGGTTTTGATGTCATCTTCGTCGCTAAGATGTATATCATTCTTGACTGTGCAAAACAAAAATATAATGTTCATATTCGTTCTCGACAACTTGCAGATATTAAATAGTAAGCCACTCTGTGTTTAAGACATCTCTTTCAAATGATTTTGATCGATCGAAAAAAGAAAATACTCCAATGAAGAATTCATGAAATAGAGAGATCCATTCAAGATGAAATTTCAATTGATACTGTACTATTATCAAGTTTATATCAATGCCAACATATTCATCAATATATTCTTTAAACAATTATTACCGTACTGAAAATTTCTCTTTTAATAGAAAACAACAGATCCTATCGATGATCTGAACAGTTTCTCATCGACTTATGAATTTGCACAAACCTTTTCATTTAATTAATTTACATATTATTTACTGTCGAGAAATTATTGATCGAGAGACCTGATCACAACAACAAAACAACGATATGGGTTCAAATTCATGATAGCGATTGAAGATTTCTCTAAAAAGTAACAGAAATCTGTGAATTTGTCTATGACTGAGTTTGAACTTGAAATATTAATATTAAAATTTAAGATATATTGCCCTTCATTAATTCTGAATATTGAGGTCGTTTCCTTTTCTCAATAATCGCTAGTTTACATAGAAACAGTTCCACTCGTTATTCATTTCATGCTTCATTTGATTTTCATTTTTGTAGTAGTTTTTAGACCTCATTATGACACTTGTCATATTCGTATAGTTAATTGATTCTATAATTGCAAATGCATCAAAACGTGGCATGACATTCATGAAATAATCTAAAGTGCATAGTATAGTTCATTGCTACGTCTCATAAATAAAACTCAATAAGGCGAAGTACGACGATTTTTTTCATGCAAATTTCCAATGATGTGCTTTAAATATAGTATCTATCGATGTCGCATATCATGATATCCTTCAAAAGATTGTCAAAATACATTAGTTTCTTGGTCGATCTTCCAAAATTAAAATTAGGCATTTCAATGAAAATAAATGTGAAAACCTCGGACTTAAGTCCGAGAGTTATGTGTACTTCAAAAAGTGAATGAGACAAATCAGTCATTCTAGAATGTGTGCATGGAAGAAGTATCTCGGTAAACCTTTTTGGGAATCTTCAAAACTAGTAGTCATCTGAGACAAATCTAGGCATTTGGTTTCTGGATGCAGTTTTTGTGCATTTCGAGACCTGTTTCAGGCGATGTTTTGTTACAAAGCTACGATTTGGTTCAAAACTAATATCAGATTCAGAATCAGCGTTAAAAACTGAGTCGATTTATATACATGGTGCATAATTCTGAGAAAAAAGTTTTTTTGAAAAAATCCCTGTACCCCACCTCAGGGATGGTTTGGTGAAAAATGACAATTTTTTCGATAACTCAACCATTTCTTGCCGGATCCTTCTTATCTTCGAACTCGACCGAGATATTGATGAGACAATTCTGTGCACAAAATTTTAACTCAATCGAATGTAATTGTGAAGAGTTATCGAATAAACGGACGGCCGGCAGGCCGGACACACTGACCGATTTTAGTAGTGTACTCACTTGTTGAGTACACAAAAATGATAACTTTGACATAATCACGTAGAATTTCGATGAAAAGCATAGGCTATGTTAGTTGATGAAATAATACCTCCAAACAACGAATGATGCTATTCATCGACATGTTAACTGGAGAATATTTTCCTATTATTGTTGAAAATCTAAGTCATTTCTCTTATTATTCATTAAATAACAAGGCTTAGACAAAATTCTTTTTATTTTGAAATTGTCATTAGAAAATGAACAATTCAATTATCTTTATTGTATTTTCTTGTCGAAAAAAAGAATCTGAATTTTAGCATGTGAACGAAAATAGATTGTAAAATGTAAATGGAAACAATAATTTATGCATTACAACAGATCTTCTCTGTTGAGGATCTGTTTTTGAACACAAGCACACTATTCATAATTTTCATAAGATCGATAAACTCTTTTTCTAGATATAAAAAATTACCAACTATCTTCATTGTTTTTTTTTTGACTTATTTTCCTAATCAAATTTATAGTTTTTTTAAATGGAAGACCACCAAATTGAAATAGGCTTGTTTTCCAGCAAAAGTAGTGAGAGTCAATAGATTCTTTTTTTTCTCTCCTTCTTCATGTTGCATTTCAGATTTTTTTCGCTCGCCATAAAATTAACCAGATGATGAATAGATTTCAGTTATAAAAATACTAATTATGTAAGTTCGATAATATTCTGAAATGAATTTTCAAAATATTAATACTCAGAATGATCATAGTCGACTTTTAATTATCCTCACAAATGATTCTATATGTAAGAAGTCAATAAAACACAAACTAACATATGGAATAACTTAACTGAACTATCATTTCTTTTGACATAGGTCTCTATCTTGAAATGTCGATGAATTTTTTAATTCTCTTTTGGAATCATCTGTTTGCTGACGTAACAAGTCAGATAGATACTAATTAATAGTCAATTCCAATGAGACATCTAACTTTATAGAGTTTAGACTAAAACAAGATGAAATTTTCATATTTTATAATCATAAGTATAGTTTGTGGTATTGTTTTCTATTCAATTAAACTATTGAAGTTCTCTGATATGTTGTTCATTCTGACAGTAATCATTGAAAATAGAAATGATAAAAGTCAGTGTCGATAATATTTCCAAACGTTAATATAGTCAAAGATCAAATAAAATCATACTGTCGAAACTGTTCTATTTTGTCGACTATGAGAAATTTGCTTGCATTCGAATATACCTATGCAGAAATATGAACAACAACCTTTTAGTGCTAACGAAGAAAAAATTAAAGGTCAGAAGAACTCAAGAATCGATGAACAATATGAAGTGTGAAAAAATATTGCTAGAGTTTAGTTTTTATCTCGACATCATCAGATAAAAATCATGTCTTGCGCTGTTAAATGTAAGAAGTAATTATGAATACATTTTGATTGAATTATTGTCAAGATATTTTTTTGTAGAATATGTATTGTACAGCATTGAAGCTAATGAATCTCAACAGAAGAAAAGAAAAGTACCTAGTATCATTGAAGCGATTATAAATATTCATAGAAAAACACAAACTTCACAATCCAAATGTTTCGTCTAATAGGGGAAAAAAGATACTCACCTATTTTCAACCTTTCTCGAACTAGAGAACACCTGTTTCATGAAATATTCAAGCGAGCGAGTATCTATCTTGTATATGTATATATGCTAGTTACTTTATCTTGGAATAGACGTCAACAGAGGCGGCAAAGCATCATTGAGTCATGTGAGACTCATCATATTATTTTTCTGATGCCGAATTTTATCAGAACACTAAGCAGAATAAAAGTCTTCTTGTTATAGAACTTCTGAAAAACTTTCCAAGTCAATAGAATCTGTCTTTTCTTTACATAGTATTTAGGGTGTGCCAAAAGCAACCTACCAAAAAGAAAATTGTATGTCTCCATTGTCTTCTGATCTGATTTGTTGATTTTTTTTTATAGTAGAGAAAACTTCCAAGTTTTTATTCATGTACGAGCAGCTTATTTAGAAACTGGAAACCTAGCCTCATCAACTTTAAAACGAACTTTAACCTTTTCCTCATACATTTCTATCAGTAGGCAAGCACAGATGCATAGAAACGTCTCCCGAAACTTATTGACAACTTCCATTTTGTAGAACTTTTCATGATGATCATTTTAGTACAAAAAATTCTATTTTAATCAAGAAACGAGAGCCTTAAAGTTAGAGTACTAGAAATGTTGCATTGCTCTTCCAGATACTATTTGAAATTTTTCAAAATTTTGACCCTACTACCATCGTGTAGTGATGAAAATAGGAAATCCTTTTATCACATTTTAACTTTAATCACTAGTGTTTCCAGGGCTCTTTAATGCAAAAAGATTTGAGAGGATGCCATGAAGTTCTCGAGAAGTCAAATAGAATGGAGAAAATTCAGCGATTCAAATAATGCATTAAAAATGTTTTTATTAATATAAGAATATGAGAAATTTCCATCAAATCACAAAAACCTAAAATAGTTAGCGTGTCTCTGGCAGAAAGATGACAGTTTCTTTTCTAAATGAATGATACTAGTCCTAAGCCATGTTGTAAAATTTGTTATTTATGAATTATGAATAAAAATTTGAAAGTTTTCTCTGCCATCAGGAAACAAATCAGCTAATTTAACCACAATTCTGTGCTCATCTACAGTTTTCTTTTCAATAGATGACATTCTAAAAAACACCCAGTATGCATTAAAAACACTATTTAAACGGATTTGTACCATCGTCGATCTCAATCATGTCTTCATGGCGGGTTGTCACTGTAAACGATCATTCTGCAGTAGTTGTGATTACTGAAATCGTCAGGTGAAGCCGCGAGAGGTCGTTTGAAATGATGAAATACTATGTTTTTAATTAGCTGCCTGTTCAGTACATAGATGATTGTCAATGTTTTCTTTATTGTTTTATTATTCTCATAGAATAGAGGAAAGAAACGAACATTAGAAATAAGTGAGCCACACTATAACATAGAATTATGTGAGAATTTATAACTGGATGTGTTAGATGCTTAACATAAAAAATCCTGAGAATAAAAACTAACAATATTTAGTTCGAAATCAAACGAGGCTGAGACTCAAGACTCTCGGGTCTCGGTGTCCCTATGTCACCGCTAAACGTCAGTATTGAATTGACAGCAACATATTGAATGATCGACAAAAAACAGTTCACGTTCGAACGTTTCTAACACGTATGAAATAAAGATCTCGAACTAATTAGTATAGTATAGTATTTAATTTATAATGATGTTAACACGAAAGATGAAGATATCAGTACACAACACAGCAAACAAAAAAAATAAATATACAATTAGTATCACAGTTTATGCTGCGTTGTTATTCTTTTTCTTTCTCGTGAATCTATTAACATGATGATGTTGATTGTTAACATATCCGAGGTTTTTCTTCGATCATATTTTCTTGATGATCATTGATTAATTCAGATTGAATTTGATATTCATATTCATGATTTTGATATGCATTATTGTTCATACTCGACGATGAAGATAATCGACCACTCATGGCACATAATGATGAAGAACGATGGCACGACGAATATGGCCAATTCTAATGGAAAAAATAGTTAGGAAAATCATTGGAGAAAAAGCAAACATTGTTTTTATTTCTATCAACAATAGAGTATATCTTTTTTTATTCACGAACAAAGTTATTTGGTGTTTGAAGTGATAAGGACGTAGTTGTGGGTGGTGCTGTGATGGCTGGGATTGAAAGTTCATCGCTATCTAATATTTGTGTTAAATGAATAATGTAACTTGTAGCTAAACGAAGTGTATCAAGTTTTGATAGTTTTGTATCATGTGGAACCTATTCATTATTAAACATAAGATTACTATGAAATAAACAATCATAAAAGAATATCTATATGGTATACGAACCCATGGCAAATGAGTTTTAAGTTTAATGAAAGCTTTACTGAGTACACGCATTCGAGCGCGTTCACGAGCATTAGCAGCATTTCTTTGTTGCATTCCACCACCAGCTAAATTATTTAGTTTAACGGGTGAATTACTTGTTGTCGTTATAACTGAATCATTGCTAGATAAACGTTTACGACCCATTCAATACAATAAATAAGAAAAACTGGAAAAAAAGAATAACAAAAGAATATTACGATTGGTTTCTTGCTTCCTTATTTTTTTGCTTTGTTTATACATATTGAAATGTATAACCAGAAGCAAAGGCATCTCTCTTATTCTCATACCGACTTTATCATTGTCCTGTCATCTTTCATTCTCGTAATCACTTTCTTTATGTTGTCTGACAGATAATGGATTAGTATGTTTTCTTGCTTTGAGCAATAGATGCTTACATTGCTCGAAAAGACACATACAAATTCGCACATGCTGTGTGATGATTTGATCATAACTCTTTATGAATAACACTTCGCTCTTCTTCTTCTTCCTTTTTGCTTCTTTATTGATGAAAACAATAATAAACACAATGGAACTATCTAATCGAACATATGCTTTTCAAACGGCATTCGTTCTGATATTTTTTTCGATATCTATGAGTAGAGAAAATCTCTCTCTAGTTACACAATTTACTTTTCATTCATTTATTAGGATGAATCTAAATAGCCAAAATAATCTAATATCATATCATTAAATTTTCCAACGAAGCATTTTCGAAACAGACCCTAGTTACTGTATCCTTTCTCTTCCCCACTACTTGAAGAAATTTTCATTCTTCCATGTCGAAACTCTGACCTATTCATGCATCGATGCTTAAAAAAGGAAGTTTGAACTCTCAAACCCAACCAACTTTAGCAGAAATCATCGAATCAGTCGTTTACATTCCTGACCTCTTCTTTTCTCTACTATCAATTTCATCAATGCTCATTTTAAAATGTGATGTCTTCATGTTCGATTGTACGCACCAGCAAATGTTCTATTAGTATTGCATTACTTTCTCGCAGCACGGCCGAGTATAACATACTGTTCTCAATGACTTATGCATATCCTAAGATAAGTGTACTTTTGTAGCTCATCTCTTGACAAATCTGTTGTTCAGTAGAATAAGCTACTCAACATATAAATGTATTGAAAATTTTGAGTTTCAAACTTCGACTAGTTGATCTAAAGTGAAATACACATACTTTGAAGCAAACAGTTCCTTGACAATGTTTGAAATCTTTCGATTTTTTCTAGTGTAACAGAAGAAAATAGGCAAATACTGTTTTACACACTGTTCATTCACGATGATCAACTTCAATGTACATATTTCAGAAAGAACTTAAGAAAAACATCTGAAATTTTCACTATACCGTATTCAAGTTAATCATTGTTGTTTTGCAAAGGTTGAAGTCGAACTACGAAACTGAACGTTTCTAAGATTCTTGAATGAGAGATGCAACCAGGATATGGGATAGAAGATAATGTCAAATACTTACATCATCGAAGGCATGAACTATTTTTTGTAGTACTTACAACGAATTATTACCTTAACGGGGAATTGAATCCTAGCTGAGAATTGCTACTAGTCACTGTAATGTTCTCTCATCAATATTAAAGTAGATATGCTATATCAATTTAAAGTATTCATGTACTCATGCTATGTGTGATGAAATACGAAGAACTATCCATTCTCTATCGTTTATGTAGATAACGAAATTCCTTTTTCATGACAATGATTTTCGAAAAGTTCGAAATTTGCTAACTGATCTTCATTGTACTCGTTCTTTTATTTTTTGTTTGCAAACTTCGCAGATATAATTGTCATCATCAAGTTAGATTCTTTCCTTATTAGTAGAAAATGTTTGAAACTTACCAGATGTTTTACGTCGTAGATATTGTCTGTCGTTATGGTATTGTTCTCGTGTTATCACGAAGGCTATATGCGTATGATAATAGTGCAGAAAAAAAAGAAGGCAAAAAGAATATAAACACATTCGCTTTTTTTGATTGGTTCTATTCTCGTTATTCTTATTGGAGTATTCTGTTAGTTGAAATAAATCAAAGAAATAATTGCTCATCTTATTCTGCTTCTTTCCTTCTTGTATGATGCTGAAGACGACAACCTTGGAATACTGTTGTTTTTTAATGCCCTCTCAGTCGACCTTAACCATTCGATTAGTCGAAGGAGGAGCAATATACATACTGTTTCTATAACGTATCTTTATCACATTCTACGTATCAACAAATTGACATTTTCCAGTAGGTCGAAATATGTTTAAAAAAGCATTTGTGCTCGTTCAGCTAATTGGAATATAAACAAAATCATCTTTTTTTTCTTGTATCCATGTGATTTATGCTTTACTCATTCAATATCATAATTGAGTTTTTAGTGCGATGGCACGTGTGTGTCACATATTATACATAAACTATTCTGATTTTGCTAATGTTCTCTCGCTTTTCTTCCATATTTCTCATCATCAATCAATCGATCATTTTTTTTTCAACATTCTACTCCAGTTGGATTCCATCTCTTCATCACTAAGGTTAGATCAATTAAGTATTTTTTGACTCAATCTTATTTCAGAAAAAAAAATCACTGTAAAATCAAAAAGAAAAATAGTTCATGGAATGCAGGTTCGATTCTTGTGATTAGGTTTTGTCGATCAAAAATAGTTTATGATTTATACAATTAGGATAAATAGTCTTTGAAATGAAAAATAATACGATAGATGTAGTTTACGGGATCGTTTTTTGTTGAAATTCATTATGGAGTACTCTACAAGAAATTAACAAAATAGAAAGATTCGTTTCTCGATGTTATGACAGAACTTGCTGCTGTTTGTTTTTCATTATTTATTTAATAGCTGGCAAAGTAGTTGGCAACATTTTATTTTTTGTATACATCTGTTGCTTCATTGTACGACCAGCATTCGAACGAGGAGTAAATTGTTCAATTGCATTTGAGATGACATTCACTAGATATGAGAGTAAAAGTTTACGTTGAATACACATAAATTAGTGTGATAGAAAAACGAATACATACGTTGCGATTTAAATTGGATATTCGTACTTTGATACATTTGTTGATCAATCGATTCAATATAATCGATATTAGTTGAAGTTCGTTTCGTAAATATTGAAGAAGATCTATGTTGCTTAGTAGTTATATTAAGAGGCGTTTCATCGATGTCTTGTTGTATGTCTGTCAATGTTACTTGTGATGATGATTCTGTTGGTAAATCAGGCAAACAGTAAGCACTTATATCCATGATGCCTGTATATATTAAAATAAGAACAATTTGCATATGTGAAATCAACAAAAATTCGTCATCAGTGCACTATCATTTTTAAGAGAATTTACTTCATTACTTACACGTACATAACTGTCAAATCATAATTAGTTTTTTTATTCTTATATTTCTATTGGTAAATACATATTTTAAAATATTCTACTGAGATCTATTCCGAAGGTGAGTTCATAAAAGATAACTACTAATTACAATACTTTATCGACAATTCCTAAAACGTTTTCAGATGTACCTTTCCTATGATATAAAACAAATTTTTCTCACAAAAATGTTGCATGAAAATCTTTATGGATAGATTTTAAACAATGTGCGGTAAGACCATAATGATAATGAGAGAAGCTGTATGATACGTGTATTTTAAAACACATGATTCTATGCTTGCTACAATCGACGAAATCGTTACGAAGATGTTATTATGAAGGAAATGAAACATTTTTCTATTTAAGTTTCTTGTTTTGGAAACTGCACATCAAATTTAAAAAGGATGCTCACGTTTTGTAATTGTACGAACTCAAAACTTGTTGGTAAAGATAATTGCTAGAAAGTAATACAGTTTCCTAGACGATACGAATCTAGAAAAATCATTTTCTCAATATCTTAAAAAACTCCTAAAAGTTTCTAAAGTTTACAGTGTACATCAATCATTGATGGAATCGACACAGAATCGTATTTATTTGAGTGTAACCAATAGAGAACTATTTAGATAGTGAATGATCATTTTGATCAAGATTGTCACATTGTATTCTTGAAAAATAAACGAAAGTTTACACATGAAATTAAAGTTTTACAAATAATATGTCGAATACTGACAATTCATTATCGGTTAGATATGATCATTTTTCATCTGTATGAAGAATTCAAATTATTCAATTTTACGACTGTATCTTTAACAGATGATCCCGACGGTCTTTTTCGAACTTCTAAAGTTTCATGCGAAAGATTTGAATTATTTAAGTTTTTTTTCTACAGTTTTATACCGTAACGATATTCCGATAGATTTCGTACGAAACCATCGTACGAACAAATATGTAAAAACTCATCGTTAATTATGTATATTGGTTTCTAAAGTTTTACCTAGAGTTTTTTGATATTGTTTAAGCCAATTATTACAAATATTTCTAATACGTTTTCTAAGTAACATTAATTCTTGAATCATTGGCAATTGTTGAAGCTGATTTTGTTCTTCGACTAGTTGTTCGAAGTGTAGTTTGGGTTTTTCCAGAACATTTGGTGTATCATTTGGATATATGGAATTCGACTTTTTAGTTTTTATTTGTAATTTTTTATCTTGAGAATTTCTTGGCGTTGCTGCATGTTTGTGTATTGTTGACGAATCGTTTGATGTTGATGATGGTGTTGATAAACGAGTACCTAATTGAAAATGAAAGCTTTCGTTTTGACATGCAAATGCAAAATTTATGTTCGATGAATTATGATATTCGAGTTGCATAAATGCATTTAACTGTAATTGAAAAGTATGGTCAATTAATTCTTGATTAACATTATCTTTATCATTAGACAACCATTGTCGTTGATTGTTAGTTTTGACATTACATGGAATTTGTTTTTCTATCGCACCTGTTTTGCCATTACACATGTAAACACATTCATGTTGATTACTAGTTAAAAAACTTGCATAACATGCTGGTTGCATTAAAATTACATTGCCAGTCGACGTAACAAGACCGAGAAATTGATTCGCAATGGATTTCGTATCGTTGAAAAAGAGTGTTATGGAATATAACGGTGATCGAATACATAAAACAGCCAAACGACCAGATGGATAACTAAGTTTTTTAAAAAGACAATTTAGATAATATTACATTTGATCAAGTAATTTCATGTTGCCTTACTATGTTTGACTTGAGCCATCTAATAGTTCAATATAACATATATGCTTTGCTTTGAATAAATCTAGGTTAACCTTATATTCTTCTGGAATTTCATAACGTAAAATTGAAAGTGCAAATTTCGATTTCGGTCGCCCTAAAAATTCGAATGATTGCAATTCTGTTTCTAGTTGTACACAATTTAAATAACGAACGATTAATGTCAGGAGTGGAGCAGATATTATTTTGTTTGCGTATGCTTTGCCTATCTCCATAAAACCAAACGCGACATTTTTTAAGATTCTTGGCATTCTCCTCAGTTACTGTTGCCAACCTATTGACCACGAAAAAAACAAGACAATAATATTATTTAAATGAATACTTAGAATCTCACATTTTTCGTTTTGTTTCAGCTAGTAAACGTCGACATTTGTTTTGAGCTAAAGCAATCATATCATCGACGAGACTATCCTTTGGTTTTGATACATCGAATGAAGCAACTGAAACACCACGACAGTAATGATAATAAAAATTCCAAAAAACAGACATTGCTTATTTACCGCTGTGTTCATTGAATGATGTACTTTGTTGTGCTTCATTCATTTGTGCTGATAATTTAAATTCAATGTGTACACCATTCTTAATTGGTTCTAGTATACTTGCTAAACTTGGATGATGGAGCGTTCTCAAGAAACGTTGGTTTTCTTGTGATATATTACTTATACCTAACGAAAAGCGTGACGGTGATCTATTCAAACGTATATTTGAATTTTCAGCTAACGATGGTCGATGGGAAAGATTTTCTATTGATGAAAAACTTATACGTGAACATGTGGGACGACGAATAATCGACTTATTATCAATGATACTGTTTTTTTTGAGGAGATTGATTGGTGGTGAATTTTTTCGTTGAACATGTTGACGCCATTCTTCTTCGCCAGCTTTGGTTTGCCATACCTATTAAAATTTCATGGAAAAAAAGTACGAATTCTATGCATGACGAACTAATACGAGTTTTGAGATAGAGTGATAGTTGTTTATCCATACGCAGCTTTTCCTCCCTTTCTCTATAAATATATACACCCATTAAGAGAATCACATCTGTTTGTTCTTGCTTCGATATCTTTTCTTTGTTGACTGATTTTTATAGTAGTTTAACACTTTCGGTAGTGCACCTTTGTGGGGTCAATTTAGAGATCAACATTTAAGCCTTAATTTTGCTCGGAAAGTCGTTCCTAGGTATCGTTTATGACCTCAATTATGATTTGTGAAAAACAAATAATGCTTTTGAGTTCAGAAAGAACTACGGAAAAGCTTTTGTTTACATTTCAAAACCTTATTATTGAAGAATTTTGAGGCATGGTCTAAGAAAACAAGCACATGTCCGATGTTAAAATCAATGATTTTCCAATCAATGAGAGGTCTCGTGAAATTTTCACTAGTAATGCATTAATCCTATCATTGAATGGAAAAGAAAACAAATTTAATGAACTAGTCACTAATCAAGCATCTTATAAAGAGTCATCTATCAGACTTCATAGTCTATATATTAGTTAAATGTGTGTGTAAGATCTACATGAATTATTTTACATAGTGTTGATTTAATCATCGAATTTAAATAGAATATTATTCTTTTACTTTATACTCATATTCAGTATTTTTGATGAGATCAGGCCATGTTGAATTCAATCCGACAATCAATGAACTTGGCAAGGATACTTTAGGTAAATTCATTTTTGCATGCGCTAGTTCAATTTCATGACTAGTATCTTCCTCGTTATGCACAATTGAAGATAGACGAGAATCGAATCGGCTAGATGGTGTTGAATGAATTTTCGATTTGTATTCAAAATTTCGTAGAACACGATCTAATTCTTCAATGACAATGTCAGGTATAATCGGTACTTTTAATTTACGTGATATTGTATGTAAAACATCATCAGCAGGTGTTTGAATTTTAACAGGACGCGATATATTTGTTTCTGCTTCATCTATATTCTCATCTATGACAAGTGATGCTGTTTTAATGTGATATAATGCTTGATTTAAATCTTTTGTATTCAGTTTAGATCGACGAACACCACCAATATGTGATGCATGTGATGATTGTTGGTAAAAATAAAAAACTGATGTCATTTTATATCTAAAATTTAGATCATGAAGACAACATATGTGATAAATAAAAGACAACTGGCATAACTAGTAGGGTCTCAATATTCAACGAATTCATCAATTTGATACACACTTGTAGAATTAAAGTACTGAGTTTAGAAGTACTTTTTGGCCAGTTGTTATGCCTAATGCACCTAAATTCGATGGATCTGTATTTGTATTCGTCATTGTTTGAGTTAGCATTGCTGATGAACCTAATATATTATGACCGATCAATGTGTAGTCAGTGAGAAGGTCTCCACTTTTCATTGCTTGTTCTTCAATTTTATTGATAACAATATTGTGTTTATCGACTTCATTAGTCATTATTTCAGCCATTTGTAATAGATTATCTAAATGTGAATTTAATTGAGTAAAATTAATAGCCATATCAATTTCATTCATTAAACGATCTGGTTGATCGATATATCCATAAGTTAATGAATGGTGTTGTAGAAGATAATCACGAAATTTATTACGTTTTCGATCGTTTTTTTCACTTTCTTTACGTTTAATATCACTCAATTGATTGATTGTATGAAGAAAGTCAGCATGCTCTCGTCGTTCTCGTGCTAAAGCACGTGTTCGAGCTATCATCTCTTCCCGCTCTGTTGTTGAACTCTGTGTTATTGTACATAGAAAAAGATTCTGATATTTCTCTTGACATTATTCATTTACCCAACGTATTCGATCAAATGGATCAGAACTTTGTTCAATTCTTGTTGTATCGTTGGGAGTTTTGATCGATTTTACTAATTGGTTTTGATATGGTTTTCTTCGATTTTGTTTTTTCTTTTTCATCTTCTTTCTAGTTAAACATCCAAAACATGAGAAACCAAAAACTGTACCGTTCGCATAAGCTCCAAAACATTTTCCACCATTCACTTCATCTAAATCTTCTGCTATTTCTTTAATTTCCTTTTGCAATTGATTTATTAAACCATATGATCGTTGCATTGAATCACCTTGCATGATTAATTTGCTTAATGTCTCTTTTGTCATTAACTCAGTGAAATGTAATTGATTGACAATATTCTCTGTTGCTTGAAGATCTTCATCCAATAGACGTTCTTTACGATTTCGAATAAGACTATTACGAAACCGATTGATTATGTCTGTTGTTTGTTCAACAATTGAATGTCCACCACCACCTCCATCGAATGTTCCTGTCGATGTACGAGAACTATTTCGCATGATATTTTTTGGGAATCGACAACTATGTAGTTCACTGACAAAAACGAAAAATTCAAGGAAAACAAACAATAAATATAGACTACAAAATTTGGAGACGCGCCTCGAGAGAAATAAAAACGAGAACTAGAAAAAGTTCTTCTATTGTAACAATAAAATAAATATAGGTTCTCTCGGAAACACGATTTCAAACAATTATTACATCGAGAATTGGTTTTCCAAGGTGACGAAAGAGTGAGAGAGAAAAACTGACATTCCATTCTCTTTTTTGCATTGGTAAATTAGAAAAAGAAATTTCTTCGTCGGCACAAATGCTAGCGAATGTAAAATATCATTTTTTCCTTCTATCATATCGATCCATCGTCGGAAATCTTAGGGTGGAAAAATTTTCAAGACGTAGTCACATTTAACATAATCGACACTCCTTTACTGACGAAATGTTCTATTTAAAAGAAATCACAGATCGAAATGCGTTTTTAATTTTGTAAAAAAATATTATTTCAAGTTCAATTCGAATGTTATTTCATCTATTAACTAGTCCAATAATAAAAAGATTTTTTTTTCTTCTCTGCTGCTCGTTTACTGTTGATGATAGATTAGAAAGTAGCGCATGGAAGACATTGTTCTTATGCAAACGTACACTTATCTCGCATGAAGCAATCTCAAGGACTGGAACAAGTATCACTTTAATTATGGCTTTCACGCATAAATACATAGGATAAAATGTAAAAATTATTTACAGAATAAACAAGATAAAAATTGTTTGTGATTTCTTGAAAATGACATTTTAAACGTTGAGCCCAAAAATAGAAAAAGAAAAAACACCAACTAGATGAAGTCGAGAGAGAAAGAGAGAACAATAACTTGAAATAAATCTTAATAGAAATTATCATCAGTAATAGCATATTTCGTATGATTAAATTTTGATTGAATGACTGTTTATTAATTTTAAGTTAATTCAGTAAAAATTTCATTCTTACTAGTAGCGAAAATGACTATCAATAGCATAATAAACAATTGAAATTTGCACAACCTATCACTTGAATGGCTTGTTTCTTTTTCTGTCTTTCATTTCAAGGAATTATATTTTATTCAAATGGTAGAGATCATATTCAAACTTTAATCAAAACGATTTGTATAAAAATTTGAATATTTCATAGGTTCTCGTTGAAAAACTTCAGATTAAGATTTTGTATCGATCAACATTAATTACATCGGTTTATTTCAATTTATAGGGCAATGAATAAGAAAAAATTTGCAATGCATAAGATTTTTCTACGTGAAAGTTAAACTTAATTCAACGTTGATGACAAATGCTCAAGTATACACATCGATAGTTTAATCATTAAAAAGTTTTCTAACGGAGCAATGAGTATAGTCAAGTATGAATTTGAGTAATGACTTTGTACAGTGGACATTATGTTAACATCTATTTAATTTTACATAATTTCTTCGATTGATCAATTTTAGAAAATAGTATGTTATGATAATGAGCCAGGATCTGTTGCTTATCTGTATGAACTATATTAATTCTTTTAGATATTCGAATCATTATGTTGATTCAATAGAAATAATCAAGGAAAAATATTTTATGCTCGATACTAAGTATTTTGACGGTAAATATGACGTATTATCCATGAATTCTAGTTCTTGAATGTATGTGTTACTCGATGTAGTTCGAGTTTTTAAAATTTTGCCATATACTCCCAAAGTGACCCAGTGATGGAATTATCATCAATCAAAATATTCATTAAGTAGAGACAATGACATTACTTTGTCCATTCAACAAAAATTCAATTTTTGTCACTATATTTAAATTTCTTAACTCATGTGTGTATATACGAAAAGAAGAGAAATCCATTATAGTTATTTTCAGATAATACTTTTTCTTTGAGAATGGATTTCACCGAAAGATATTCGGTAGAATGAAGCACTTAAATGATTTTAGAAATAATGATTGTATGTCGAGAAATTATTTCAAATTTTCTAAAGCTCATAATTGAATAGATCTATTTATAGTTTTATTCTGATATTTCGATAAGAATCAAAGTGATGTTGACCATTTCATGACAATGATTCTATTCGATTGAGTATTTCATTAAAGTTATACAAGGAACCAATGGAAAATAATGCGATCATCATTTTTTGGTCGTTATTGAATTTCAAATTTACTGTTACTTATCAATTACTATGATAGGAATTCAAGCTCTGATTATATGACTTGTAACGATCGATCTCTTCATGTTATATTTATATTGGATTTATTTTTAAATGCCACTTGCTAATATTCATGCACAGTTCAGTGATTTGTTACAAGTTGGGATTGAGTTAAAGAAGAATTTAAATTAGATTTCATCAGGTCGAAAGAGAATTTGTACCCTGGATATCTTCTATAGAATATTTTCATTCTTATTAATAGGCTTTCTGAACGCACCAATAAGTAATTGATCTCATTCAGATTAAGAGACTACTAGAAACTACACGTCTCGAAGAGCACTTTTCAGTAATTTTACAGGAATGTGATCTCGCATTAGTTTTTACCTTTCAATTAGTTCTTTTGGCTCAGCACTGAATCTTGAAACACTTTCAGATTCGTCAAGTTCGTGAGTGATCCGTTGACCTCTATCTCAAACAATATTGATTGAATGGAACCAATAATATTGTACCATTTTCTGAACTTTTCTCTTGTCAGTCATCAAACATAAGACATTCGGGATCCTTTCGCTCCTGACCATTGATCACATGACTTTCACACAATTCTCAACTGATTGATCATCAAAATTAAACTTAAATGATCCTTGTCATCGAATCTTACCTTGTATATATACAAGATAACGAGCAAAAATCAATCGATCAAAATATATTGAAACTCACAGCATTATGAAATAGATCATCTGCTTCCAACAAATAAGAAAATATTGAAAATCATAGTTCATTCGATAAATTTTCGATACATGTAACCATGGCTTTTTTCTGTGGATGATTTCTGCTTGGATACACAATTGTGATGTCATAAGAAAACTAGACGACAAGAACAAAACGTCATCATTCGATACATATAGAATTTTAATCAATCGATTGTTATCGATAAGTCTCGTATTTTGACAGAAAAATTGAATGAAATCCAGAACAAACACTCCTGTTTTTCACTAAGAAAAACGAAAATCTTGTTAGTTTTATAAGATTGTACACATTTCGAATGGATTATTTCGTTAATAACCCATAAATCTATTTAATCATTACATGAAAAATAAAGATTTCTGCCGATATGGAAGTTTTCGGATAATCTTCATTTCATTCAGTGCAACAAAACTCTTTGTGTGGATTATTCATTTTTTGAAAATCATTCAATTAAGCTGAACATATACGATCATCCAGCTTTGGATTCAAAACATTTCTTGAAGAATCCATGTTAGTTAGTTTGTAAATAAATATCAAAGATCGAAAAATAATCAAATGTTTTGAATTGCTAAAGTTCTCGCTAATCAGATTGAACCATCGTTCTGAAGCGATTGTCAACTATCTTTAAAGCATGATTTATATAGACAACATTTTTATAATTAGTAGTCCTCCTCGATGTAGATTCACTCAGTAGTTATGTCTTCAATGATCTCTCTTGTTATACACGTTTATTAGATGTACCGATGATGTTTCTACATCAGACCTAGTCTCATTTTATTCTTTCAATGAGATACCATCTCAATGACGACATTCATTGACAAGTTTGACTAGTAACCTCTAACAATCAATTCTCTGTCTCAATTATCACAATACCTCTTGGTGTATGTTTCAAGGTATACTGTTGGAATGAATCAACTTCAATTTTTCATTAATCATACAACTCAATAGTAAATCAAATTCAGATATTGCCATTGTATGTTTTTTTGACGTTTGCAGTCGTTTTTCTTTTAACACTGCACAGCCATATGAAATGTGAGGAGAAGAACAGATAAGATTCGTCTCTCATGCATAAAATTGCGAAAAAGTCATGGTCTTTCTAAATAAGCGAATGCAAAAGAAATGATGTCTGTCACCACTCGAGTTCGATTCTTCAATAATGTTGAGTCGACGAATCGATGATTGTAAAAAGAAATGACGAATTCGACTAATCAATCGGATGATTTTATTTCTCAAAAAGAGTGAAGAATGGAAGGTGCAACTGGAAAATTGAAATCTAAAATACAATTCACGAAATTTGAAGTTCTAAATTGTTTCTTTCAAACTAATATTATGCAGAAACAATTTTCATGTAAAAAATTTAGAATTCATGTTTTTCCTTAAACGTAATGAGGGTTTTTATGTAGTTTATATTTAGATTTAGTTTAAAAATAATATTTGAATTATAGCATATGATTCCGATGTATGGTCAGCGAATAAAAAAATTTTGTTTTGTCAAAACTTGATCATCTTTATTTTTTAGAATGTACTTCGAAACAACTGATTTTCATTCAATACATACCTATCATGTTCCTCATTCTTATATTTCATAATCATCGCATTTTACAGATTTTTTAGTTAATTATGATGCAAGATTCATCATACTGTTTTATCGGAAAAGACAGATTTGGGTAGAATCTTACTTAATCGATCATATCGATTTCTATGTAATTGAAATTTTATGCTGATACCTACCAAGTCTTCTAAATATATCAGTCAACTAAGTTCGAGGAATATTCTGTCAACACTTATAAAATACCTTGTCGTAATAATGAAACTAGTAATGCATGATCAAATGAAGTTCGTTTGGCTTCGGTCAATGTTTTCTCAAACGATAACCAATTCTTTTGGACGGCTTACTTGAATGAACCGAGTAGGATAACTAGAAAGCAGTTCAATTTGAAACACCAAAATGACATCGAGGATAATAACGAAACTTTCGAAAGTTACTGAATTGACATTCAAAGGTAAGATTTTTTTCCCCACAATATTTGATTGCTTCATCGAAAATCTATGCGTGAAAGAAAAACACTACTAATTTCTGATATTTCTCATGACTCGTTAGAGTTAACTGGTAATTCAGGACGAATGACTATATTCTCCAGTAGAACATATAATTCTCTACAAGTGTATTCATCAGCTTGAGAATTAATAATTTACATGATGAAACAAATTTTATCATCGACTTTTATGTAGAGCCCACAGTATTCTTTCTAATTCAGCCAAAAGATTTACCAACACCTTGACGTACAAAATATATTTATCATCTGAAAAAGTATCGCTCTCAATCCACTTTCGATAACTGCTAACCAACGAAAATATAGAAAAGCTGAAAAACAAGTCTCATTAGAATGAAACACATCATTTACTTCTCACTACTTCAGGAATACAGAATATGTCGTGAAAAAAATACGTATTGATTTTTTTCTTCATTAAAAGTAAGAGAAGCACAATATATAGTTTCATGTAAGATTCTGTCATGAAGAGTTACCAGATGAACGAAACGGAAATTCATACATTCCAATTTCAATATACTTTTGATTTTGAACAACTAAAGCAATCAGTGATATTGATATCGACTAACATTAGACTAATTAATGCGAAATAGAACTAAGCATCAATACAACCAACCACCCGGTGCTTGTCATACTGCGGCATACAAATAGTTTTATACAATACCAAAACGATACACATCAACAGCAAGATACTGTTGTCACATATATTTATTTAAGAACTGTTTTCTTCAATGTGATTACGAAAATCTGAAAACTATGAACCAACTACAACTGTTATGAGCCAGTATCCGTCGAGTGCAACGCGACAAGTGCAAAATAAAAGCAAGCAAACTTAACAGGAGTGAATCATTCTCACAGTTAAAAAAACTGCAAGCATAATCAAACTACTAACATCTAATATAACCCATTCCGTCCTCAAGACAAATTATATAAGTTCATGAGATCTCAGCAGTACACCAGTAGCCTCATTCAGATCAAACAACGACTTCTATTAGAAACGATCCGTCCAAAAGTTGTTAACTTTGCAACTCATACATAGCTATTCACTAGTGATTGCCAGTCAGTATTCCTCAATGAAACATCTTCTCCTCCAAGATTTTTGAACCATTGCTGATCGTATATGCACTTTCGTGAAAGATGACACCAGCAGTCGCTACATCGTACATGAGAAAACCAAACTGAGCAATGAAGACAATG
>OENT01001519.1:0-41273 GCA_900239685.1 Rotaria macrura
TAAGGGGTCAATATTATAGAGTATATCTATTCTGATTCTGTAAAGAGTAGTATTTCATATTCTGTAAAGAGTAGTATTTCATATTCTGTAAAGAGTAGTATTTCATATTCTGTAAAGAGTAGTATTTCATATTCTGTATTCTGAAGGAGTTCAATATGATTATTTGCATGTCACTAATGGTTAATTTATGCAGGATTACTCAATCAATAGCAAACTGACTACTCGTTCGATCTATATCCAATAGTCCTTGTGACTAATAATTATGTGATGAATTAGTATATATGACAAGCTAAAGAATTTTAGGGGAAGGAATATGACTCAGACAAGGTTTCTCTCTACCGTTACATTTTGTTTGGTATTCAGAACGGTGGATTCGATAAAGCTACACAAAGGCTGTTAAGAAACGCGTTGCTATTCTCTAGATCAAAAATATGGAACAGTTGCATAACGATTAATTCAAATACAAATCTCAATGAATTTTTTGTATGTTATCTTGTGATAATCATATAGTTTCGAGAATTTGAGTTGCTCAATTTATCATTATGTATAGTTCTTATAATGATTTCAAACGTTCTCAGATTCTATTACACTGCCTAAATAGTTCTCAATTATCAGACAGTGTACAAAGTCTAGAGAAATAGATGCAGATAAATATCATAGTATGTTGTTATTTGATATACAGTGGAAAATGAAGGATAAAGAGTATGCTGAGTTTAGCGAACCTGAATGTTACACTGACAAGAATCTCTCTGATTGAGAAGTCCTACTAAATAAAAATATTACAGAATCTAAAGATTCAGATCCCTAAGAATACGGGAATAATTGCGATTCGTTTTCAAGTCACGTTATCTGTCTCTATCAACCGTTTCATTAATGCTTTTTTTATGTCCTATAACCGGTAAACTTATACGTGATCGTGAAAGAATAAAATACTATTACAGCACATCACTTCGACAGTATACTATTCTATCGAAAAACATTTGGTTCTGCTGATCAGAGACTCGCTAGATATAATATGACAAGTTTATATCAAATGCCAGGTTTTAAGATCCGTTTCTACTATTTGAGCATTTTAGTATAGTACTAAATTATTCAACATTAGTAAAATATTATTTGTCCTTATTGATATTTTTATTTCTATCAGTGATTGTTGTTTGCATATTTAATTTTTAACATAGGCACTCAAAACGTTGAACTTGGCAAGTCAAAATATCAGAAAATATGGCGCCAAATATTTGGTCTTCGCATTACGAAACAACAAAGTGACTATCAGACCTGTTCATTGCGTATTGATAATTTATTCATTGTTACCATACAGACAATCCGACGTATTCAACTAGGTTCTAATGCCATAGGAGAAGGAGGGGCACAATTCATTGCTGATATCCTAAGAAATAATATGGTAATTTAGATGTCTCTATTATATTTCATTCTCAATTTATTTTTACAACAAAAAGACACTGATATCCATTGGACTAAGAGACAATCTAATAGGAACTAAAGGAGCATACAATCTGAGCAAGGGATTACATGAAAATTTGGTAACCCTCTTTTCAGATGGATATATAATTGTTCTTTTATTATTTACCGCGTAGACAATTCATAATATTGATCTAGAAAATAATGGAATCGGAGATGATGGCGCAAGATATATAGCTGAAGGAATTAAACATATTAAGGTAATTCTTGATTCGAACTCTCGTATAGTCGAATGTATCTTTACTTAAATGTTCACACCACAAGACACTTACTTTACTCAATCTTGGGAACAATCAAATCGGAATTCGTGGAGCACAATATCTTAGTAATGCGTTACAACAAAATATGGTAACTATTAGTTATTTCTGTCGTATTCAAAAAAATCAATTCATTCTTCTTTTATAGGTAATCAGACATATTCATCTACAAGGGAATGAGATTGGTGATGAAGGTGTGCAATTTCTAGTTGAAGCTTTAAAAAACCATACGGTAAGTGATAGTTATTGTAGGTTGGTTTGCACGTGATACTCGTTCTATTTAGACTCTTGTGGAACTCGATATGCGATCAAATCATATTGGAGATCAAGGAGCTTATTATCTAGCAGATGCTTTGATAAATAATACAGTAATATAGATTATTCTAATATCCTGATATTTTTTTTTTGACGATTTGTTTATAAGACACTGACTACACTTAACCTTTGTGGAAATGAAATCGGACCTTTAGGCAAGAAATATTTAATAGATGCTCAACAAAATCGAACAGTTTGTTCCTTTTAATCCTTTCTGCTTTGATTATAAGTTTTCACACTTTATTTAGACACCTATTCGACTAGAAATCCACGGTAAGCATATCAAATAAATTGAATTTCAATTTTTTGAATGAAAATATTCTAAAACGCTCAGTTCTTCATTATTGAAAGTACTCAACTTACACTCAATGCTGTCACTGATAACATTAACCTGAATATTCGTACTTCGATATTGTCTAATATCTAATGACATTCAGGACAGAATCTTATTAAGGCATTGAACAAATTTAATCCATTTCAGTAATTATTTGTTTTGGATCTTGTTCTCACGACTATTGCTAGTAGTTCAGTTTGAACATCTAGAAAAGCCCATAATCTTAAATCTCATACATACACTTAGTACATGCAAACAAAAGAAAGTTTAAAAGCTTTATTTTTTTCTAATGATATCCCCCTGAAAAGCTTTGTTGAAGGTATGCTTAAAACATCATTAATGATTCTAAAAATGAAGCTAAAACTTTTGTATGATAGAGAACTAGTTTATTTTCAGTGGTTATACTCATTTTTTTTCCTGCTAATAAAGAGCCATTCAAGATATTTTTGTAGGCTTCCAGTGCAGTATGCAGGGCCTTCATTATATATGTTACATTCACTGTAATAAAAAAAAATATTAGGCAATATTTGATAAGAATTATTTGCTACCCTATTAGATCCAGATTTACTCTCAGCTTACGAGACATATATGAGAAAGAATCTAAAATTGAGAGAACAATCTATCTATTGTTTCAAAATGGACGATTTCAATGAAATTTTCAGTCTTTACTTATCGATCTATTTCGAAATATAATTTAGATGACTTTTTTTGAACTCAAATGCTCATCGATATATATTTCCTAGAACGTTAAAAAGAAAGTTATTATGCCATCATGAACTAAGACTTAATATAACACGATAATTAATTCATATGTATCTATATATGGCTGCCTCATACTGAAATATAGTCAGTCAAATGGCGCATTGAATGGAAGAAATGAGTAACATGTGGTGCAAAAGTCTTCGCACAAATGAAATACGTGAATGAGCGAATTTCAGCTGAAATGAATTTTTTTATTTTAAAAGCAGCTAAATCGAATTTAATTGCACAATATCAGTGTTTTCCATCATAAAAGTTAGTCTATACATGGTGTACTTTTGCAGGTTGTCTGCACAAGTAAATTGTGTCATTTCGGTAGTCTTTCTTTCTGATATTGTGCAATCACATTCGATTTAGCTGCTGTTAAAAATAAAAAATATTCTTTACACAAATGTCAAGCTCTCTTAGACCATCTCACTAAGTTCTAAACTAATGAAACTTTTCTTTGTTGAACAGGGTAGAGTCTGAACTACAATTTTTGTGTCAGACATTTTTGTCTAGAGCGAATGAGGGTTAGGCAACAATTTTATCGGTGTCAAAAATGCTTATTTTTCGCAGAAAAATGCCGTCAAAGTAAAATATGTTCTCAAGTGCGTATAAAATAACCACATTATACGCAATAACTCTAATTCAAGAATAATAACCCTGTCACTCGCATCTGGACTAAATGCTCCATTCACTTCTCGAATGAGAAAGGTGTTGCTATGCAAGTGAATGTATGCGTACACATTCCCATTGGAAAAGTGAAGTTGCATATGAAATGTGGTAATTTCTATTGGAAAAATTGTGGAAACAACCGATGTGAAGATAAAGGGCATTTAACGAAGCAGTCTTTAAAGTTAACATACAAAATTGCGTTAAAAGGTAAAATAAGGAAATTTCATGGAAAGAACTTCATGAACGTTCATTATCTTACGTGCATTCGTTAAAAAGCCTAAAAATTTTAATGACTTGTCTTGTGTGTATGTCTGTCTAAAGATTGCTCTCTCACTACACATATTGCAAAGTGATTTCTGTTTACACGCATAAAAGAACTTAAAGAGCTTTCTTGAATTATTTTGTTTTTAAAGAAACTTACTGTATTGCCCAGGAGAATCATTCCGACCGTCGGATCCGATCGGATCCTCGATAGCAGCCAGATCCAACTTGATGTGAATTTCTATAAAGCTGATGAATTTGTGTAGGAATCCGTGTTGTGGGTCGATATTCGGATCCATAATATTGTGATCCGATCATCTCTTACTGTCGGATCCGATGCAACCTGTCGGAGGGCTTTAATCGACTTCTAGTGTTTTCTCCAGATACTAAATGGTATTCCAATATTAAAATATGAATTTTCCGTCGGATCCGTTAATAATTCCTCAACCCGGAATCCCATCAGATTTTGTCAGTTCGTCGGATCTTACAAGATCCGATAGGATTCAATATTCGATTGATTCATCTGAGTGACTGTCAGTAGATTTTACATTCGTTTTCACGCGTGAATGAATTCAAGCAGCTTTCTTGAACATTTTAAACTACTTAGTGAGGTCTGACCGTCAATTGTTGTACATGAGTTATATTAGAATCTAGTTAAAATATAACAATTTTTGAAGTACATGTTTGAATTTACTCTGGCAAATAATTAGCCGCATAATGTATTAAGAACTTTCTTAGAGATATGAAAAACCGAATAAATGATATCATTGGAATTTCTTCTCTAATACTCAGATTTCTCAACAGTATCAGCAACAGGTCCTTTGTAAAAAATAAAATACATTTGACGAAATTTCCGCTCAAGTTAACCCAAAAATTTGCGTTTAATACTTCATCCACAAATTTTCGCACGAGAAAGTATACAATACTTTTTTCAATTTTCATGAACTGCCTGAGTAGTTTGAAACAATTTTTAACTTGTTAATTTTGACGCAAAGTTGTATGCGTTTTCTCTCAACAAGTGATTTAACGAAGTTTCTTCAGTTTATTTCAGGTTTAACTAATTTAAACAAGTAATATACAATAACATGTTGATTTTTCTCTCTAAGTAAAGTAGCCAGATCATCATTTCAAGTTCTCTTCGGTTTTTTCCTCTCACAGCACACAAAGGGATCTTCTAGAAAACTTCTTTTATGAGTATTTTTAGTAAAATACAGTTCTCAAATAAATATATCTACTTCAACAAAAAAACTACGAGCTAAAAATATTTTAATTTGAAAAAAATATGAGTGAGGGATCAAGTACCATCATTTTTAGGAGAAAATATCATATTACAGTGTTTCGCCTGTTTAATTACTTAGCTAACTTTCATTGAAGGTTTTTCTGGGAATCCAGGCCACCTGATACGGCTATCTATATTTTATTCATCAATTTTCTTCGTACGGTACTGTACAGCAACTCGTATCGTTCGACCTGAGAATACAGGTCTGTGGAAAAATTTCGACACAAAAATTTGGAAAAATTCTCTACTAGAGTTAAGTAAAATATTGTTGTTAAGATACGAAAATCTTTCGAATAATTTTATCTTATTTTGGATCAAACTTTAAAATAGGATTCTTTTCACTTGTTCGTAACAAAATATATGGCTCAGTGGTTCTTACGTACGTCTCTAAGTTAGAAGAAAGTTGTAACAGGAAGAAACATGAGTTCAAATCTCGGTTCCATATCTCTAAACATTTGTTCCAGAAAAGTTCCGAAGTCATGTACGTTAAAAAAACTGAGATAGAATATATTCTAATCATAATTACTATGAGAAAAAGAATAATCATAAATGCTCTGAGTAAGACAAGAGTACTATTATGTCGACAGACATTTTAAGATTTGTTTTTGAATTCTACTAATTTCAGAAGAAAAACGCGTTAAAAAGTCTTCTTTTTAACGTAGGAACACGTGTTAAGCTTTTTCATTCAGGGGAATGCGTTCAAATTTTTCAAATTTAAAGCGTTTTGGAGGTCAAAATAGTAACATATTTAATTGTGAAGTCGTTAAACTTTTAACGAATTTTAACGTCATATGATTTCCTTAAATTGGAAAAAAATTTCATATGCGAAGTTCCGGAACCATTTTCACAATGACAAATATTTTTCAAAAAACATCTACCTTTATGTATACATATGTATATGGATATATTTACATGAATATGTGTAAATACAGTGGCCCGAAAAATTATCCGTAAAGGTGTATTTTCTACTTTTCTCTCGCAAAGTTCAACAGCATGAGGTATCTCTTTAGTGATTCTGAAAATCGAGAAAGTTCTGCATCCGATAAACTTGTCACGTTACTAGATCATCGAAATATGTATAAAAAACTGAATCGAAAACCAAGATTTGTATTGTTCATCTTGTTTAAGGCTTTGTTTAGTGTGTGTTTTAACATTTCCATCGGAAAGAGTGAAAAATTTTGAACGGAATAATTGGTCGGCGAGATTCTTACGACTCACCATTGAAAAGTTACGGATATCACAAAAAGACGAAAAATAGTGAAAAATACTATAAAACCACTCAAAAGCAGTGTTTTTTATATTTTTGTGATATCCGTAACTTTTCAATGGTGAGTCGTAAGAATCTCGCCGACCAATTATTCCGTTCAAAATTTTTCACTCTTTCCGATGGAAAAATTTAAAACACACTAAAAAAAGCATTCATCAAGACAAAAAATACAACTTTTGGTTTTCGATTCAGTTTCTTTTACATATTTCGATGACCTAGTACCGTGACAAGTTTATCGAATGCAGAACTTTCTCGACTTTCAGAATCACTAAAGAGATACCTCATGCTGTTGAACTTTGCGAGAGAAAAATAGAAAATACACCTTTACGGATAATTTTTCTCGCCACTGTGTATATAGATGTAGTTAAGTACTTGTAAATATAGTATTTTTTTCTCTTTGCGTTTATTGTAACACTCTGAAGTGCTTACAGTAAGGTGGTAACATTGAAGAAGGGAGAAAAAAGGGGGTACAAGAACACAACAAACAAAACGCCAAAGGAAAAAGAAGAAACAAGAGAAAAGAGTTTCCTAGGAACTACCGGGAGGGGGTAAGGTAAGGTAATCGTGATTCTTGTTGTAATAACTGAGGTTCCCCTCTACTGCACTATCCTTTTACTCTTTGTCCTATATGTTATCATACTGAGTGAGGGGAGGGGGGGGGCCGATAACCATCGACTTTCACTGCCACACGAAGCTGATCCATTCGATTAGGAGTGTTTTTTGTCTTTTAATTAATTTATCCACTTTGTTCATTCTGAAAAACTGCCCTTGGGAGCCATTTTTCATCTTTCTAAACTGATCTCAATAAAATATATCCTCGACGAAAGACAATCCATCAAGGTCTGACTTGTACATTTTCTCCAAACTTTTCTTTATGTACCTCTGAACATACGATTTAAGTGGTTTCTCCCTCGTTACTACAAATAGATCCTGTGCTTTTACATATGAGCATCGATGCACTATTCTGATACCCACTCGGAATTTCCCGTCCAATAACTCTCGCTGCGTCTTTGGCAGGAAGGGATAGAAGGGGAATATCCACGCTAAATTCGGGAAGACATATGCAAAAAAGCATTGTCTTAAAACCTGTACTGAGACTTTACTACCTTTTTTTAACCATTTCAATTTCGACAGGGTGTTTCCTATTTCCTCGAGATACTGATCTACCGTAGGTTTCAGTGACAGCTTACTCGCCCATGTAAAACCTAAATATTTGAAGGCCTTCACCGTCTCTAATTTTTTCTCTTACATGAAAACATTTATTTTCGGTCGTTCTATTTGTGTATAGAACATCTGTCCGACTGTTTTCTGTACATTAATAGGCTGCTTCCATTTTCTGGTATACTCTGCTATTTTACTGCACACCTTTGAACCCTCTCTTTCGAGAAATCCGATTGCTAAAGCTAGATTCTCCGTAATGGGGGCCTTTACTAGTATACTTAAGTCATCCGCGTCGATATGTCCTATGTGTGCTCCTGCACAGGGAATTAAATCACTATAGTAGACGATAAACAGGCAAGGGCTAAGGCTACTTCCTTGTGATAATCCAACCTCTATCCGAAAACGATCAGATCTGTTTTCTCCAAAGGCTATATATGCCTGCCGGTTTCTTAACCATGATAAGGACATTTTCAAAAATTACAGGGGCATTCCTAACCTGTGAAGCTTTACCATCAGTCCAGCATGCCACACGGTGTCATACGCCTTTTTAAAACCCACGTACAGAGCGAGCGTTGGAATATTAGCTGCTAGACTGTTTTTAATCTCTTGGTACATTGAGAGAACTCTAGTACTTAAGAAACCTACTGGTCTAGAACCTGATTGTTCAGCAGGAACTAATTGGGCTCCTTCTGCCCATATCCTGACCCTTTCATGCACCACGTTCTCTAATAATTTGGAATGCGTTGACAGGAGTGAGATAGGTCACGTCTGGTCGGTTCTCGGTACGCCGTCTTTCAACTTGTTTTGTTCAAAGTTACAACCTTCACTATTTTCCAGAAGTCTGGGTACTGGCCTCTTTGTAGCCAGACGTTGAAACACTTCACTAAGCATTGGGCATAAGCTGGAGGGTGTATCTTAATCGTATAGTTGGATACTTCGTCGTATCCAGATGCTTTCTGATTTTTCAATTACTTTATTAATTTTTGCATCTCTGGTGCTGAAATTGGATTTAGACGTAGTTTAGTGGTTGAAGCTGCCTTGTTCACTATTTCCTGGTACTTATTCTCTATTAGATGATCCTGACAATCATTTTCATCTATGAGGGGAGGCTTTGCTTGCTCCTCATAATAATCATATAGCATCGTCGTTATCTCTTGATGATCCGATACCGTTTTAAACTCTACTGACAATTTTGATAGATGGAGTGTTGTCGGTTTGTAGATCTTAGACAAATGGGACCAGAAGGCATTTCCTCGGAGATCATGTGACTCTTTTATTGTAGAAAGAAAATGACTCCAACAATTCGATTTATATTTAATTCCTTCGTTCTTAAAGAGCCTGGTCATAGTTCTTAATATTATCCTGTTCTCTTACTCACCTATTCCTCCATTTATTTTTCTTTCTCTAAAATATCTATTCTCAGTTTGTGAACTAGCTTCAATATCTCAACTATTTACGGTGGCAAGTTCGGGCGATATTTGTCTCTGTTTTTCCATTTAGTCACTCTGTTCTTCAAAGCAGCTAGAACTCTTACTTAGCTACTGTACCAATTTTGAGCATCTTGTCTGTCTACATCTTTTATCCGGAATTCCTGTATTAATACTAACACTACTTCAAAAACTTTCCAATTTATTGTAGGAAATTGAACACTAGTTAGTAATCTTATCTGATTGCTCTTCAAAACTATAGGCCAATGATCGCTCGATCCATTTTGCCAGGTTTCTGCTTTAGCGTCCGACACGTTTGTAAACATCAGGTCGATATGTCGAGTTGAACGTTAAGACGAATTTTTCGTTCCGGGTATGAAGATCAGATCATTTTTGTCTATCCATTTTTTCAAAAGATTTCCTCTCGCATCAGTAGACGGACTATCCCACTCTTGAACTGTAGCATTAAAATCTCTAGCCACTATCGTTCTTTCTATTATATACGGTGTTTACTCATCTAAATTTCGACCTTGACAATGGGGCCAGTAAATACCGATGATCCTAACTTGTTCCGACAGTCCAAGGACATCCACTAGCACTGTATTATCTGTGTTAATATCAACTCGTGTTGCTTTAAGGTGTTTTTCTACCGCTACTATAACTCCTCCTTTATTGTTTGTATCTTGTCTATAAAAGGAGTTAAAATGGGGATCATAAAACTATTCCACAATTCTCCAACTTCTGTAAAAATACAGATAGAACTGTCCGTCTTATAGATTAATTCAATTGCTTCTAGAGTTCTTGTTCTCCATCCTTGCACATTGTACGTGAGAACGTTTAGAGGGCTTCGTAAACAAGATGGCAAGCAAAGTCTTTTCCTAACCACTAAGAACACCATTCAGTGTAGTACCCGAGTACCATTCATCCATGATCTCTGTGATGTATTGACATAAGCTGGAAGAAAAAAATCTGTCTATTACTTTTTCAATCACGGTACCTTTAACATCAACAAGGAATAAGTAACCAGAAACATCTAGGGTAGCAAAAAAGGGGGAAGCATGAACGTTTAAAGGAGGGCGGTTACTGTTAGTAGTCATTTGTTGTTGCCATTGATTGTTCTTCTTCCCTCTGAGCATTGTTTCCTTTCATATTCGATGTTATTACTGTTGATGAAGTTGTTTTATTTGGATATAGATACGGAGATGTTGGTATTGGCTTTCGTTGTTGCTCTGAGGGATGTTCATTGAACTTTTCCAGTATATCAACTTTAAATTCTTCAATTTGATGTGCGAGTCTTTGTAGTTGTTGTTTTTTTCCCTTTTCTGCTAATGCATTAATGGCCTCTTGCATAATATTCGCTAAGCCAATTATAACTTGTGTATTAATTGACGATCTTTTATCTATCATATCCATTCGCATAACTTGATTATCAGTTTTAGATTCCATACGCCGTGTAAAATCTAAAATATATTTAATCTGTGTGACGAGCTCACCTAGTTGGTTTGTTCTATGTTGATTTTGTGGTTCAGTTGGTGTTACATTTACCCATGCTGCGTGTGTTCCCTTTTTTTTGATGTAGTGGAGGAAAATCGGCTTCTTCACAATGTAATTTACTAGTTTTCATAGTTGCCTTAACCTGATGTAACCAGCCACCTTGAATAGCATTATCTACTTCTTTTTATGAACGCCGATACTCTTTGACCACTGAACAATGCATACTAAGAGAAGAGTGTGGACCTTGACACTGAGTACATCAAATTGGCTTTTGACATTGATGATTACGATCCCACGAGTCTTGACATATTCGACAACGTGGACCTATTTTACATTGAGGACGAGTATGACCTAGTTCCCAGCAATTGTTACAATACGTCATTTTGAGACCTGGTATAAAAGCAGTAACTGACAAAAGCACATTACAGAATTGCTAAACGACCAGTACTCATTATTTCCTCATATTCGTTTTCATCGGTCACACAAAATCTATAATCATTTGTTGTTCGAGGACGATGATACTTAATTTTTGAGAAGGCAACTGTTGATTTAATTGATTTAACTATTTCTTTAAAAATAAATTCATTTGATAATTCAGCTGGTACATAACGTAATACTAAAGCACAACAATCAGGTAATACACGTGGATGTTCAATTTCTATCTTAATAATATTCATATCCTTTGGGCACTTACAATTCCCGAGCACCAGAAAATCTCTTTTGTTGTGACAACTAACTTGTATCTATTTTTCCCAGCAGGAATTAACAGGGAAAAATCTCCAAGTGCTTGCGATGATTGTTGTTGAACTACTTGTCGAATTGATTTGGCGATATCCATAGCTGATGGAAGTTGCTGCTGCGCTGTAAGTGTTGTATCAGTGTCAGGGCTAAGATTAATATAAAAGCATGGTAAGTTAATAGATATAGCATGTTTAAGGTGGAACGCTGGAAACCGAAATTGACGTTCAGTTGATGATGATGATGTTATGAACTTGTTGGTGAAGTTTGTAGGTGTTGGTTCATGTGGACGGGGTTCTTTTGTTTGTCTTCGAGCTTGATTTTCTGAGGAACTACTATCATCAAGTGGTCTTCGTGGTGTTGAAGATGTTTCATTATGTGGTGGTGCATTAGGATTGTCAATTAGTCCTTTTGTTGTAAGAGTACGAGCCAGTTGATGGTTCTGTTTAGTGAATGATAGATTGATTGGCTTGTCCATTAATCGAGATAGGTGTCGTACTGTTTGCCGTGGTGAACCGCGAGAATGAATGGATGAAGAACGTGGATGATGAATCACCTTTCTGTTTCTTTGCTCACTTAGTTGTACATCTAATTGTTGTTTCTTGTAAATTTCCGTCATAAAAAGCATAAATTGAGTATCATATTTCATTCGATTTTGCCAATAATCGAAAATTGACTGGCCATTCATTATTCTAAAATCATCAGAAGGTTCTTGTTCTGCGGCCATGGGCCAGAGCAAGTAACCAATAATTGAAATGTAGATATAGAGAGAACGAAAGAGAAATATACATCTTATCACTATCAGTGAAAAGTTGGAATGTATTCATAGTATATAAACAGAAAAGAAAGAGTATACATTATTGACCTTGACAGTATTTATCCGCTTGAAATAAGCATTTATCTCGCCGATCATTTTTTTGTCCCCTGCTGCCTGAATCCATCTGAATCCAGTTGAATCCATGGGACAGGATTCTTCTGTTTCCCCTTGCTCTAAGCGCAATATTGTCGAAACAAATATCTGCCCTCTGCATCGATCGTGTGTGAAGTGAATTCTTGAAGGTGGAGATGGAATGTCTGTCAGTAGTCGCTACATTTTCTGAAGCGCACCGGAATAGCTGATAACTCTGCGTCATTTTTATGTAAATATTTATATTCAACTTCTTCCGGCCATAATCGTAAGAGACTGCATGATGGAAGAAGAAGCACTGACTGAATGTAAATGCAGGATTCCAAAGCTACAGAAAAATATTAACAGCCTTTGATATCACCAATGCTGACTTGATCAAAATGATGTCTTCAAATATCAAGGGACTACTAATGAATGATGATAGTGAAGCGTGGTTTGATATGAGCCTAGATCTACGGATCTGTCTCTGCCACCAAGCCACACTCTTCTACACAGTAGCAGCTATTGNTCAGGTCTTTAATGATGCTGAAACACTAGCTGTAACGTTACTTAAACCATAACTGCTGCTGGGAAAACTCATTCTACCTCATAAAATATAAAGTTTCCTCTAGCGAATAAATATTACTTTCTCACAAAAAAAGGAAACCACTAAAACGTAAAAACGAAACTACAGTTAAAATCTTTCATAACTGTAGCATAGTCTAGAATCTTCTCTCTTACTCTGATTACCGCCTTCCAAACTTTACATAAAGTTACTCATGTGTGCTTCTCCTCATTACTATACACGCCACAATGAATAAACCCAAAAAAAAGCGGAAACACAATTATATTTCATATGAGATTTCCTCGAGGAGAGACAAAAATATGAAAAACGTTTGTTGAAACAAAAACCATAAATCGAATCCGAAATGAACTTCAAAAAGCGTGTAAGAGAGAAACACTTCGAAAACAGAGGAAATCCACGAGAACGTTCGGGGGCGAGGAATTCACTGACCCAATACTGTGGAGTCAAAAAACGTGATTGTCCGAACCGCGGTGCCACGAAACCTACTAGGCCGAGCCCAAGCGGACATGAAACCTAATTGGCCAAAACCGCGGGACCCAAAAATCTGATCGGCCGAAACTAGAGACCTGTGGGACAAACTTTTGATTGTCCCGAATCCCGTTTGTCCCGTTGACAAAGAATGTTTAGATGTCGGATCGTTCCGCCAAAGAAACCAAGACACCTTTTCGGTATAATCAATAGGAAAATAGAGGAATAAAAAATTAATCGATATGAAAATAGATCGAGAAATATAAGACTATAGTTAATTTTTTTTTATTAAAAATAGAAACTGGTACTCTCAATTAGAAATATGAATTAATAATCAGGGTGGGTTCATGTGTGTGTGCGTGATTGAAGGCTGGGTAGATCGAAGTTCTACATCCACACCGCTGATTATGCGCAAATAAATGTATAAATGTTGATATTCGAGAAAAATAATACTCTTCCGTTTACATCGCATATTAGCTCTTTATGTAACTTATCAAGAATATTTTGATCTAATCATTATTAGATTAGTAAAATCGAACTTATTGTGATAGATTTTATTCAAAATGTAAAAGTTCATTTTAAGTAATCTATGTCTACAACTATTCGCCATATATCAGATCAATATGTGCTCTTTTTATGTCTGTAACTGTTCTATGATTGTTTGAAATTTCATTTTTTATTGTTTAAATTATTATAATAGTAGCCATCAACTGCAAGCTTTAGAAGATTATTCTCTTTTAATTAAACTCGAGTATTTTTCATTTCAATTAATTTTCGTATCCACCAATTAATGTCGCTCAATTTCGATGGACCAGAAAAACACATAATTTTACATATAGATATTGTTAATAATTTATTGCGCATTAAGCCGCCCAGTCTCTAAAAATTCAAAGTTTATTTCACAAAAATAAAAAATGAGATAAATGCATTTCCAAGTTCTTTGAAGTGTACACATCATCAATACAACTTTCAGATTTTTTTCTACCAAAATGCGGATTTTATCATAAAAAAGTTTGATCGCCCCTCGTTTCAATAAAAATTCAAGCAGATTGTTTTTAAGTTTTCTCAAGATGTGGGTTTGACGAGGCATGTCCAAGACTTTTCTATGAGAACAACAGATAAAGCAAAATGCTTTCTTTTGTTTGAAAGCTGACACTTAAAGCTGCCGATAGAATAAAAAAATGGCAAAAAATGATTTACGTTACATCATTTTAATGAAACGTTTTTCTGGAATAAATCATGTCGAAAATGAAAAAAAATGCCATTTTTTATCGTAAAACGGACATAATCTTTCAGTTTTTTCCAAATCATGCATGATTCTGGCAAGTTAATCATGGCATTAAAATGATTTAGTTTTAACCAAAATCATGTTCATAAAATGATTAATATTAATTAAATGCTACTCGGAAGTACTCCAAGCAGCACCTAAGTTTTTCTCAACGCTCAGCCTAAGTGCCCTTCGTGGCGCTATGCAGTGAACTGCGAGAGTCCTTTACTTACGGAGTCATGTAGACTGTTTACCGTAAATAATATATGTATTCATATGAAATTATCAGTGCTCGACATCCTCTCTGTTCTTACACATTGCTGTTTTTACGGAACTGGTATGTGTAAAGACACCAAATAGGAGTGATCCGAATTCATCATTCAAATAGTGTATTCTTAATCGATTTCACGCGTGAAAACCATTTTTCATTAAAATTGGACAGTTCATTTCCAATAAAAAATATAATTCCAGTAGTTGCCTGAATTTTACTGAAAACCAATGAAAGTCATCTAGCGATTTTCATTTTTCTGAAAACATAGCCTAACGTAAAGCAGATAATGATAAACTACTGAAACTACCGCTATAATGACCACTTTGTGAAAACATCAAGACCATGCGACAAAACCGATGCAAAGATAATGGTACTAATAAAGTGATTTTGATTTTTTCGGGAAAAATAATTTCATGGAATGATAATGGTGCAGGAACACTAAGTCTACTGGTATTGAAACGACTTTTTGGAAACACGAGGATCATATAGTGAAAATGACGCAGAAATAATGCAAGTCATGTGGTCATTTTTATTTTTCGACAGTACGGAAAGTCATGAGATGACAACAATGGAAACGTAATGAAAGTAATTAAGTGATTTTCATTTTGCTGGAATACGTTGTTAAACGGAATGAAAATGATGGAAAAAATGAAACTACTATTATTATTAGCGTTTTGTTAAAAGATCAAGATTATGCGATGAGAATGATGTAGAAAAAACGAAACTAATCTAGTTATTTTGATTTTTAGGTAGAACGGTAATTCATGAGATAAAAGTGATTGCAAAATAATAAAGGTACCCACGCAGACCGAAAAGCGCTATAAACGCTGCTTTCACGGGTTGAAGTTAAAAATGAAAGAAATTCATGCTCTAAAACTNCTAATTTAAGAATTGAACGACCGAAAACGATAATTTTTTACTACGAACGCGTTTTTACTCATTTAGTGAAACTATTGGATCTTTGAGTACGCTAAAATATGCGCAATCAATAGATTTGACGATTGGATGCGTTTTAACATGAACTAAACGTCTGTTTTCACGCGTTGACATGAAATGAATTTTGAGGGTTGTCTTTTGACATTACTCATTTACATAATATATCGTCCAAAGAAAAGTACATTTAGAATAAAGCACACAAGTATGACTCTATCAATTCTGAGTGGTCCGAATGAGAATAAATACTAAGTAGAAGCAGATTTTGAAACAGGGAGATATTTAACACTAGCTCCAAATTAAAACGCAATTTTGTATATGGTTTTGCATGATCATCTATCCATGAAGTACCTGCTATGACTGTTTATCTTATTTTTAATCTAGTGTTGTCTGATGTTTATATCTGCGCGTAAATATGTCTATTTGTATTCGCATTCGATTAGGAATAGTTGCAGCTGTAGAAACTTTATTTTTTTAAATCATATCAAATACACTTCTTTCCAATTAAGAACGGCATTCTTATGTGAACTTGAATTCATCATTCTCACGTAGAAGAAATCTGATGTGTTTCTATTGTCTATAATTAAGAATCGGCTCATCTGGTACTATTTTAATGAGATTCATAATTAAAATAATGGTTCAAATCAATTAAACTTTCGAAAAATCGGTTTTCACAGTGGTAACGCTAAAATTCATCCATCTCGTACTTTAAGTTGAAAACTCGTTTGATTTTGTTTTTCCCTACTTCTCTCCTGGAAAAGCAGTAACTAAAATACTAGATCAACCCCTGATATATATCATGCATCGAGATTCTATCCCATGCTATATCGATTTATGTACAAAAAGAGATAAATAATACAAGAATCGACCCATCAGTTTCAATCAATTAAAGCTGATCTTGATAGATCGAAATTCAAATAATGTCCTTAATAGTCTTATTAAAATTGATTAGCAGTCGAATAATTAGATATAAATCGATTTCTAGAAATTTAAGTGATTTTAGTCATTATATTATTTTAAAAAATTCGAAAACAGTCATTAAAATTTATTTTAACGAAAACGAAAATATATGAAATCATATGCTTTCTGCTGTTTTTCACCTCGATCACTTTTCATCATCAACGCAAGCTGTGCAAGTATGTTGTGCTTAATATAGGTAGAAAATTTAGTTGAACTAGAAATACGTAAGTTTGGTCAAATCATTATTTGACTGCCTCGTGAGTAAAATTATGTTTGTTCGAATCTACATTGAAGTAAGTATTAACTAATTCCAACGAGTTCAAACGATTCACTTGAACGCGTTGAAACGTATAAAAAGCGTCCAATTTTGTTTTGCGTTTTAGTCCGTTTACTTTATCAACTCGTTTAAACCTTGTTTCTTCAATTCGTTTTAACGACGATAAAGTCAAAATGAGATCAACTATTGAAACGCAAAAAGTCGGACATTTCTCCACAGTTTGAACGCCTTGAAAAGAAGACAACTAGTAGCCATTTTAAAGCGTTAATGTCTTATTTTTGTCTGCTTCGGTATCGTGGTAATTTTGATTTTGCTGAAACAATCAAAGTCATCGAATTTTTCTGAGGAGAAGTTTGAAAATAACCATTTAACTGAAATTAGAATGCTATTTTTATTTCTCAGGGTGTAGTGACGCTCGTGGTCACTTTCATTTGAAAAAGATGTCAGATGAAGAAAAATATCCTCTCCTTTTAATAAAGATTGGCTACTTTTTGGAAATTTGAAAATTTTTGAAACTCATGAAGGCCTCCGTAGAGATCAATGATGAAATTGAAAAAAAGTGGGACACGAGCGTCACTAGCCCCAAATGTCTTCCATGAACAAAGAATAGACTTTGTAAATTGTTTTTACAGAACATCGTTGGAGATTCATAAAGCCCCCAGGATTATATCTATGTGCATATTAAAATTATTATAACTGCTCGAAAACAAAGAGATGGAAATGTGTTTTTGTGCACTTAGTTCGTTGGTACTATTTTGTGTGTTGCAACATCATAGCATGTCGTTGTACGAAGTTCGAATTTTGAAAGGGAGAGCCTTGAGAGAACTATGGGAGTTTCCAAGAAATTCACCTCTGAGTTGTTGAGGGTGGGCAAAAGTGAATAGCACATGTTTAACTGCAGTTGATTCAACACTTTTTATAACACCAAATAAAACCAGTTTTCATTGACAACAAGAAGCCGAGAACTACATATGAAGATCATTATCTGAGCATGATAATGAATATTTTTAAGCATATCATTCAATATTTCTTCTTTTCTGTTATTCACAAGTTATGTTCATCGAAAGTGAATTGCCTGGGTTCTAATCTGACAGGGATTAAGACTGGAAATGCCTCTAATTCAGAGAAAACTAGTTGTTTTCTATAAGAATATGAGCGTACAGTTTCAAAGAAACGAGCGGATAGTTAATAGGAGACACGGAGAGAGTCGAATAAGTGAAAACGAGGCAAAAACAAGGCGGAAATGAGAAAATCACAAAGGCTAGGGGTGTCATTTTCGGGTTCCGTTCCCACGAACGCGAAGGTGGCTGAGTTCGTGTTCTTGAGAACTCAGGAACCGTTTGAAGGTTTGTTTCTAGGGAATCAGAAAGTGTGTGAGATTTTTTGTAGATTGCAAGGTAGAAGCTATTTCTCTCGACCAGTCACGATCGTAATTCGTTCCAACAAGGTTTTTCAAGTTTTTTAAAGCCCTCAGAGAGATATTTTGTTTAATTGACAACAGATAGTAAATTAATGATTTTTTTCCGCTGTTTTGAGAATAAAGCGCATTTTCTAAGATATGTTTATTTGGGAGGAGATTTGTACTAGGACTGTTTTTAATGTTTCTGAAACATAGTAATAAAAGCGTTGTCTGAAAGTTTATTCGCGTTTTGTACATAGCCTTCTCGAATAGTTTTGTATGAAAGGAAATTTCAAAAGTTTTGAGAAAAGGAATAAATAATTTTACTGATATTCTGGTTTTCACAACCTTTACGCACCAGAATATTTTTTTCTGAACTGTTTATTTTAACTCTATGCTTGGTTTGTGACAATGTAATATTCATCGGGGATTAAGTACGGAAGTAAATGTTACTCGTCGCTTTCTTGGAGGGAATTACGTTTTTCACAGCTTTTCTTGATATCCTGAAATTCAGCTCTCTTAGAAACGACGAATTCTGAATGACTCGATTGAATACTGATTCGGTGCTGAAACCACTCAAGCCTTCCCAGAGAAAGAGCTAGCCACGTATGGACGTTTTGATGTATCGTGAGCCATTTACATTAAGCCTTTCTTCCTATTTTCTGCCTATTAAAGTTCTACTTAATCAATTCAAACAAAATTTAAATGTATTTATTTCATGAATTATCCTATGAAATTTATGCTTATTCACCTTCTTTTCGAGATAAAAAGCATGAAGTATTGATCTGAATATCGACCATGTGTAAATTTTCGATCTACCTAGACACCATCCTCAAACATAATAAAATTGATGATACTTTCACGATCATCTGTAACACGACCTAAATCTATACCAGTTTAGCTAATATAATTAGAATGTAATGCCTAGAATAGCCGATATTGTGTTGAACGAGAAACGATCAGGCGATGGAATCATGTGCTTTATTTCAAAATGAATAAATCAAAATGTTCGTACAACTGCCAATGAGATAACAAATTGTATTCAATCGCCTGATCGTTTCTTATTTATTCAATTTCGTTATCGATATAGTTATATCCCGGTAAAACGTTTTTTTGCCGAAGACAGATTTCATATTGAAATTATGCCGAAATGGATATAAGTTAATCCTAGATGTGACGTTGTACTATTAATATGCAACTTCATGAAGCAACCCAGAAAATAATTCAGACATAGTCCTAAATTGATGTCTATAATTTATCGGAAGTTTCCTAAACGATAGAGACCGTAAAAATAAACAATTTCGATTCAGATTTACTGAAAATTCGGATCTCAGGAACACATAAGTTCCCGAGTTCTCGAGAACGCGATTGAATTCGTGTTCGTTGGAACCAGGGCGAACTCGAACTGCGGCACCCCTAACAAAGGCGAAGCTAAACACGAAGAGGAGCACCAGCTCAACTAGGGCTTTGCAATGGGGGTAGGGATCTCAAGTAGATCAGAAACATGTTTCAAAAATCATGTCAGTGGGCTCGATGGCTTTCACAGGTGGGAAGCAGGAGTGCAACGAATCCGAACTTTTGTGTAGGATTCGGTCACCAAATCCTATACATGGAAAACGCAGTTAACGCACAGACATCTTTTGAACTTCACACGGATGTGGCTAGAGAATCATAAGAGGGAAAGACTTGTCATTTTCAGCCAATATGTAACGGAATAAATTCAATAATACTTAAAAGTTTGAGTCTCAACGGCCCATTTTTTTGGATTTTATGAGTAACAAACTAGTCGGAAACGCACACACAAAACAAGCCCTCAGCTCTTCGTAGGTGCGACACAAGTGATAAACCCTGCGAAATACTTCATGCTAATGTATTGCACCGGAGAGTGTTTTGTAGATAAAAGCCAGAGCTATCTTTTGGTAAAGAGAAAATTATTGTCTTGAGAAATGAGTGAGCTATTGATAAAGCAGTAGGTAACGCACAGAGATGTTGTTTTTTAACAAGAGTCTTGGATGTAAAATTGTACAGTGTATTTGGAATTATCGGTTTAGAACATAAAAGTAATGATGTTCATGTGTATTTCAAGCTACCATTACTGTTTTTGTGTCTTATGATGTGTCTGTTTTTGAGATATGACAAGAGAGCTTTTGCACAAAAAATACTGAATTTTGATTGGTGACTGCTATTTCCTCTCTTAATTATTAAAAATGAATTGCATACATCGACACAGAATATACGAATATCTACCGAAAAACTTAAAATGAATAAGATCGGCTGTTTTGTCCCCGAGAATTTGAGTCCTCAACTTCAGCCAAACTGCTTGACCGTTAGCCGTGTTTCATGTATACAAAAGTTCAGACTCGTTGCATGCCAAGTTGGGGAGGCGGCGGGTTAGGTCTCTACTAACTACGAACTCGCCAGATTCAGAGATTTTGCGATGGCAGCCTCCAAATACCATAGGAGGCACATTCTGCTTGGGCTCCATCACTCTGACGGAGTTATTCGGTGTTTCGCTTCCACGAATTCAAACATCATAGGCACCAAAAAAAGTCACTTACGCCATTAAAATTGTCATTTGTGCCAGAGAAAGGGTCATTTCGGCCACAGAAACAACCATTTATGTGGTTGTTGCACACAGACAGGCAGACAGACACAGGTTAATTCTCGTTTCCAGACCCTATCCTTTCAGTCTGGGGAACATTTTTTTCACGGAAAAAGACGTTTCAAATGCAAAACACGTATAGATACAGGGATTCTAGAATTCGGGACATTTTCTGATTCGGGATTGTCCGACAAGACCACAGGAAAATCACCAAGACCTGAAGATCTGATTGGCGAAAACCATTGGCTCTGAAAGAAACCTGAAACGTCAGAAAACTGGGGCTTGAAAATCGGATAAGCCGGAAACGCGCGATCCAAAAAGCGGCTGGCCTCAAGCGCGAGACCGAAAAATCTCATAGGCGGAAAGCTCGGCAGTCTAAAAACCCCAATAGTTAAAAGCGAGCGCACCCCAAAAACATATCATAGGCCGTAAAAGCGATGCCCGAAAACCCCCATTGGCGGATATCACGCTGCCCAAAAATGACACTGACTGGAATCGCAGGTAAAAAGAACCTGATTGGCTGAACGTGCCATGCCAAAAACCCGCATTGCCAAATTGCGCTGGGCCTAAGAACCTGATTGGTCAAACCGACGTAGCCCAAAAAGGCCCATAGGCCACAACGGCGTAGCCCGAAATCCATATCGGCCAAACAGGCGCAGCCCAAAGCACTTCATTGGCCAAACGGTGCATCTCAAACATTCCCCATCGGCCAAACCGACGCAGCTCAAAAAGACTGCATCGACCAAAACAGCGAAGCGGAAAAACGGCCCAATTCGCTAAACCGGCAGAGCCCAAAAAGGCCACATTGGCCAAAGAGCGCAACCCAAAAGCCCCTCGGCCAAAATCCTCGCTGCGGAAACCCTGATCGGCCACACGGCGCAGTCTCAAATCCTCATTAGCCTAATTCGCCATGCCGAAAACCCTATTAGCCCAGTTCCCCGAGCCCGAAATCCCCATGTGGGAAATGCGCCTCGTCCAAAAACACCCCATAGATAGGAATTCACCCCCTTAACCTCCCAGAACCCCCAAAGAAATACCTCTTAATATCTGATCAACCCCACCAACCATCTAAATCGCTCTCTTTCCATATCTCTTCTAGCAATACCACTCAGAGCCCCATCAATCCAAATCTCCCTGAATGCTCGATGGCAACAAATTGCTACCACTGTGGCTGGAGGAAATGGACAAGGCAGTGCAACCAATCGACTCTCTGGACCATGCGGCTTGTATGTTGATGATGATCAAACTATCTATGTCGCTGATCAGTCGAATCATCGCATTATTCAATGGAAATCGGGTGAGACGAGTGGTCAAGTGGTTGCCAGCGGAAATGGACGAGGAAGACGAGCTCATCAGTTGTCTAACCCATGCGATGTGATTGTCGACAAAGACAATGATACTCTCATCATCTGCGATCGTTCGAATTCAAGAGTGGTTCGATGGCCTCGTCGAAATGGGACAAGTGGAGAAACGATCATCTCCAACATCGTTTGTCGCGGTTTGACAATGGACGAGTATGGATCTCTCTATGTCACTGACGATGGAAAACATGAAGTGAGACGATATCGAAGAGGAGAATCTCAAGGAACAGTGGTTGCAGGTGGCAATGGATGGGGAGATCGTCTCGATCAACTCTCAGGCCCAACATACGTATTCGTCGATCGAGATCATTCAGTGTACGTGTCTGAATGGTGGAATCATCGTGTGATGAAATGGGTGGAAGGTGCAAAACAAGGCATTGTCGTGGCTGGTGGTCAAGGATACGGAAATGATCTCAAACAATTGGCAGATCCTCAAGGAGTCGTTGTCGATCAATTGGGCACTGTTTATGTGGCTGATGCGGGAAATTCTCGAATCATGCGTTGGTCCAAAGGAGCCACACAGGGAAGTGTCATTGTTGGTGGAAACGGTGAAGCAGGACAATCGAACCAGCTGTATGGGCCCGTCGGTTTGTCATTCGATCGACACGGTAATCTGTATGTCGTCGACTTTGGAAATCATCGAGTACAAAAATTCAACTTGGAATCAAACAATTAAAGAACATGAAGCACTTCACAAAAACGAACAAAACAGAGAGAGAGAAAACTGATTTGTATTTTTTTTTCATAAAACAATTTAATAAAATAAATTAAAGAAAAAACAATTTACTTAAAAATAAGACAAAAACACGTGGGGGGGGGGACACGGGAGAGAAAAGGAAGGAGAACAGAGGGTGAGAAAGAGGGGAAACAAAAGGGAGGAGAGAAAAAGGTGGAGAAAAAGGGGGAGAGGGGAGAGAGAGCGAGAGAAAGAAAACCGCTTCGCGTGAAAATGTACCCAATGAACCCAACGAGACGTGGGTGACTTTGAAGAAATAGGAATGCTTAAAATAGAAATCCCTAGAAATCAGCCAAAACCCAACCAATCAACTTCAAATTTTCCCACACAGTGTAATTCGACAAGATCTAACGGATTCCCACGAATTCCCGCCGATTTTCTACCCGGAAGCCCAAAATCGAAGTATTGCCTTAAATCCCACGAACAGGTATATACATCTTTAGACCTTTTCTCAGACGACCCATAGCTCGTCAGGGACCCCCAGGATTTCTTGAGATTTCGCATGGGATAGGTAGCTGGACATGGGATCTAACGGATTACCATAAATTCCTGAAGAGTTTCTTAATTAAACTGTAGAATCGAAGACATCTTTAAATCCGCATAATAAATCATGAACACTGAAAATACCTATTTTGAGAGACTTGTACCTCACTGAAATCTTGGGTACAGCTTGAGATTATGTTTGAAGTAGTTTGTTGTGCATGGGATCTAAAGGATTTCCCTCGAATCCGAATCCCTATTTTTAAATATACATTTTACGCATGAATTTCAGAAATCGCGGAAATTAAGGGATACCGCGTTTGAATTGTTGTTTAGAGACCCATTGCTCAGTGGAAAGTTCCGGATTTTTCGTGAATAATTCAAGATAATCAGCCGACTATAGGATCTAGCGTTTGCGATTGATTCCCTATGATTTTCTTAATTAATGGGAAGAATGCCACTAAGAGTTCAAACAACTTAAACTTGATATAATGTGTTGATGGCCGAATTTCAGAGACCTGAATTTGTCTGCAAAGTTAGTTATTTGTTTGGAATTCGTCAGTTTATTAATTTTAGTATGCGAAGCAACTGATGCTGACGAGTCCCGAACGATCTGTTTAATAGATATGCGCAGAAGCAGCGTTTGTTTAAACGAGATGCTATATTATAAGTAGTATGAAAGGGTATTTTTGAGAGCTATGCCTCAGCGAATGATTCTACAATTCTTTGGAATGGGTCATGGCATGACAATGACGAGAAGATTTGACGAATTTGCATGGATTCCTGATGATTCTCTGTAATTACCAGTGGAACTGAAGACGTTTCAAGAACCAGATCATGTAGCTTAACGTTCCTTGGAATGAATGCTCAGACATCCGCAGTTCAGTGAATACTGATACATTTTTAAGGAATGTGTCCTCAACAGTGTATCAGATTTCGATCTAACGGAATCCTACCGATTTCAAACTACGTTCATAATTTTAGCGTAGAATGGTCACATTTCAGAAAAAGCGTGAAACTGCAAGTGAGTGATGCGAACGTGTTGTAACTAGGTGTAGGTTGTTGAAATATTTTAGCATTCTGGGTTAAGAAATCTACTTGCAATGAAGATATCTGTCATAAGCATGGAGACTTGTTCGAAATTATTATATAATCAAACTGATATAGTCTTATATCCTTTTTCTTTTTTGATGTTGATGTCATTTCTTGCAGATCATTGTATCTATTATTCTCTCGATGTAGTCTAGGTAGGAAGCTAGTCCAGCCATCTCCCTCACACGCATATTAGCTTGTATTTTTTTTTGAAGGCGACACATTCTGCACATGTGACTTGTGTAATAAATAGGATTGCTATGAGCGGCGGGAAACGTTTCAGTCCACTTTGTCATTACTAATAACAGTGTATGTATTTGTGGAACACAAAGAGAACTAGCACACACACCAGGCACTCTCACACCCTCTTGGCTTGCTCTTTACCTTGATATTCAAAGATAAAGGTTCATCAAAAGAACTTAACAGAAACTTTTCATTTTATATTATGAGATAGATCATGAAAAAGATGATATCTTTGAATTTAGGATGCATGGTACTACAGGCAATGGATACATCACATAATTTCATAAACTGTGTTCATATACTCAACATGGAGGCACTAATACTCGCCATTAGCCAAACCATCATAAAAAAAACTCTCATATAAATACAATAGTATGGACCCATGATAAAGAAGTGATATCTGAAAATTAGACGTTGAATAAATGCAAAACCGAACAGAAGATAATGATCGCTAAAAAGTCCCGGGGTAGGATATTTGTTTTATTTCTCTAACATAATTTCAGTATTATTCACAATGGAAATGTCATGTCACTATAAAAGTTACAATGGTGAAAGACGATCAGGAGGTTCTAAATAAGTAAGAATCAAAAGACCTTTGGGTCTATAAGAAATCGTTGCAATTTCAGTATTTATGTGTATCATTTGGTTATTCTTCTATAAAACATATAAGTAAACATGATGATAAACGCTAAATTCATCATTTTATCGTCTTTAGCCTTGTGATTTTAGGGAATGAATGCTCAGTCCGTATATGTTTCTCAGAAAATTCGAGTCTTAATTTCATTTCTTTTCCAATGGAAAACGAGTTTAGCTTGCTGGGGAGCGATCTCAATTCCAACATAATCACTTTCAAAATTTGATAACAACAAATGCTCTTCAGAAAAAGACTTGTAACTAACACTGATTAGTATTCTACTGTATGGATTTTCATAAGGAATAGCCACATTTTGTTGGTTCATGTCAAATAGTGACTGCAAATAGCTTATATGCCTTTTAATTGTTTTTTTTTGTTTTTGTAATGAATCAATTATGTAGGAAAAAAAAGAATTCCCATGTCACTGAATACTGATTTTAATGTAGTATTATAATTAATGAAAAGTGTACGTCCTATTTTTCTTGCTAATATTCCTATTTATGATTTAATTGGAGAACAAGGCCACATACATTCTAATATTGACTAAAACAAATTGATCACGCTTGCAACTCGAACAAGTAACAACACTTGAAGTACTGTAAAACGAATGTATAAGAAGATTCAAAACAGTCATAGTTGTATGAAGAAACTTTGATCAATATTTAATAAATATATACCTCTAAACATATGTATTATAATCAGCTAATTCATTTCAAGATCTTTATGAAACCGCCAACTTTATTAATTAAAATTTAAATAAAACGAGTAAAACAAAATATTAATATTTTGTGTCAAATTGTAGCATTTTTCTGTTAAAAACCAAGAATACTTCAATCATAGGCTATGTTCTACATTGGAATGATTAATACGTAATGTAAATCAATCACAACTCTTCTGACTTGTATATAATTTCTGCCACAAAATCACTTCCAACTCATCTTTGTCATCACCAATCCATCAAATACTTATTTTCAGGTGTATAATAAGCAATTGTTTTTCCAAGTACAAGTCTCACTTCATCAACTAATCGACACCAGTTCGATGTTAAAGTTCCCACTTGCAAATCTGCGTTAGCTTCGATAAATAAATCACTAAGAAATTCTAATACTATTTTTCCACGTTGTTCTGTTGTCATGCGCGTTAATGTTCTGTAAACAACATTTCTTTGTACCGTTATATTCAATAATTTATAATAACCTTGCTTTTCTTTATTCACATCAATGAATTCATTGAACACTTGTTCATCTTCAGAATTAAGATAAACCGTAGATATATTCGCTCGTCGAGCATCAGCATCGGATAAATCAAAATATTGTTTCAGTGTATACGCTTGAGACATTTCTTTACTACGGACTTTATCAGATCGACGTACATAAACAGCAATATATGGATGTTGAAAATCAACTGAAGGTGGACTAAACGCTTTCGCTACGACATTCTGCACATGAGCGATTGTTTCAGATTTGTATCGCATTAAATAAAATAGTAATTGTGCACGATACCAATTAAAAGTTCGATTTTGAAATATAGATGGAATAATAGGTTTAGACCAATGGCCGAAATTTTAATTGACAGCGGTTGTTTGGTTACCGTCTATTTTAGACGGAATCGAACAATTAGTAATCGGAAGGAATAAGCAGTCGAGTGTGCTTAAATTACAATCTCCATAAAGCTAAAATAGAAATTGAATAATCAAGTTTGTGTAAATTTTCATGGCAGTTTGATTTCGGAAATGTGCTTTGCAATGAAAAAATCATGACATGAACAGTTAGTTTTGAATTTCTAAGAATGATTGGGAAGATTTAGAAAACAAAAGAGTCGCTGTTCCTCATGAAATAACTAGTTCAAAATCTTGATGATATAGTGTTTCGTGTGCTATTCTAATCATATATACCGGATTGATAATGAAAAAAAAGCAAACAATCATGATCCATGAAATCCATGAAACAGAACTTCAATAGAATAAACTAATTTCAACGTAGGAATATAGTCAGTCAATTACATTCAATATACATTGTTAGAAAAGCATCTCGTACAGGATTTAGTCGAATATTTTAGTGAAAACTATCTCTTTGTAGACGTACTCAACTTGTGAATACTTGTTCAGTTTTGCTGCTGGATTCTATTTAAATAGTTGTATGGATTTAATACATTTGACGCTATGACATATTTTAGTAGTCAAGTGTTCTAAACGCATGAGAGAACCCGAGATTGATCTTCAATATTAGCAGTAGTCTTTCTCAAACTTAGTAGATATATTCGTGCATCTGTCTTTTCAGGCTTCATTTCAATGAGATCTATCTTCTTTACCCAACTTCCTGGAATCTTGTAAACAGCGATTCTGTTTTCTGCCATTGCAATACTCAGTGCCCAAACAAATTGATGAACAGTTGATCCAAAGCCAGACCAAGCATAGTTCTGAATTATAGCAAAGCGTTTGTTCGTACAATCTGCTGGATGTTGATGTTCATGATAAGCCATTTTTGTGTTTGTAGTGTATTCTCGATTGAAAATTCATTTGCAGATGAACGATCACATGAATCAATTGAATCCGCTTGTCGTCCGCCAGTATAATTCAAAGTACGATATGGTACAATTTTCATCGGCTTGACATTTCGGCCATAGATGTATTGAATTGGGTGTGGGCGTGGGGTGGGGTGGCGGTGGCTGCGGGTGTAAAATGCTGTTCGCATAGTTACTAACACCAGAATCGACTTTCGATGAACGTTACTTTTTGTAGTGAAGTTGAAGAATATGGAAACGTATCCCTCGAATAAATGCTAAAGTAATTCAGAAACTTTTTATTCTGACATCGGCTTCCATGAAGATGGTCTGAGTTACGAGAATGCTGTATCATGTGAAATCCTTTTTTCGGACAAGTCAGTGCATAGGGGCGAAGTTATGTCTGTAGGGTTATGTGTAGTTACGATAGGAGATGGTTAATCCTTTTATTCTGTTCATTCTAGGACTCACAGCTAAAACGTGGTTCTTGAAAGTTTTGATAAATTACTCGAATGTTTCATATTTTGTTTTCTGGGTACAACAGTGTGCAAAAGTAGACAGGATATACGAAGTTTACTTGGATGGATGTTGGTTTTGGACAATATAAGAATGTGCATTCTTGAAATACTCATAAAAATCTGACATTTACACCCACAAACTGAAGATATTTCATTATTTTTAATTTCCACGAGTGCAAACCATGATTCGAATTAATTGGCCCGATATAAGAAAGATTCATGCTCATCGGTTGATGTCTTGACTTCTTTTGTATGGCGAACACTTAAATGAACTTTCATTTTCTTTTTTTATGCATCTAAATTTTTACGAATGGTATTAAATCACGTGTGGGGGAAGAGAAAGAATCGAGCAGTTGGAAAATTTCAACCAAACTGTTTTTAAACAATCATTATATGCACTATTACAGTTTTTCCAATGGGCTTCATCGAATTGCGACTTTCATTGAAAAACAATACATCTTGATAGTGGAAAAAATTTCATGCCTTACCTACACTGTCAGCCTTCTAATGCGTTTGATGTATGTCCGTTAGTGAAAAGGAACCTATCGAAGTAATGATTTGTCATCATTACTATCTTATCAATTAATACCATTTTATAATAGTGATATCATATTCAATTGATTCAAACTTAATGCATATTAAAAAAAACAACGATTACAGTTTTATCTCGAAGAATATGTTTAAACCTCCGTACCAAAATCTTGAATCTTTTACGTTCAGTGAGATGGATGTTATTTTCGAACATTGATGCAAATGTGGGTTTCTTTCTTCAGTTCACCCACACTCTCACCATAAACTTCGATAGAACCAATAGTTTATCTCATATTTCGTTGCATTCTGTCATTATCAATGTTTTCCTACTCCCTCCCAAGAGCAGACATCTAGGATGTCAGTGATTAATGCAAATCGATGTTGAATTAAGAATAAAAAGCAGCCAAATACATTATCATGCCATTCGTTTTCTTCCAGTATTGATTCGATTCATTTTAATTCGCTTGGCCAGTCAAAGTATAAAACGAATAATCTCAACGACTAGGCATCATTTGCTTAGCATGTGCAAAGCCTGAATTTTCTCATTATCTCATATTTTTCACAGACAAATATGTTGTGAGAGAGAGAACAATGATAAAGAAAGAAGGTTCGTTGTCTTACCTTTACAAGACATTCTCTCTTTATGAAACCCGAAAAATACACAGACAAAGGTGTATCGAAGCAATATTTGATGCATCTACCATCCTTTATTTTTAACAATTCAACGGCAATGATCAATGTTTTACAGTGGTATCCAAAGCAGAGAGTTTCGTTGAAGAAAAAATTGTTTTTGTTTCCTCTAGCTGATTCACAACACTTCAATTAAATTGAGTGTGCGTAGCTCAATTCCTCAAGCGTTTTCCATGATGCCTCAATATTCTCCCATCATTATTAGATGAATAGTTAGTCGTTTTCTCTGTAGACCCTTTCTTCGAAATATTTATGACCTACATACTATACTTGCTGTTTTGATCTTTGAGGATCACGGTACATTATGTGTAAAGGACAAGAGCGATAAGCTCAATATTCAAACATTTCTCTAGTTATATTGATTTCTGTATAAAAGTATTTTTACATATGACACACAAATATATAATTGCTTAATATAAAGAAGGTACTATAAATGGATTTGTATCTTGACTTGTTATTTCAAAGAAAAAAATTAAATATATAGGATGAAATCTTTATGAGAATCTTAGGCTGTGTAGTCAAAAATAATATTAAAATACAAAAGAAGGAGGATGCTTGCCCTTTTTGTCGACAAAATAAACATACTTTTTAAGCATAGGATGGCTGAAATCAGAATCATTTTCGAGAAAACAACGTTTCAAATGAAAGGTCTTATTATTTTCGTAAGAGCTCAAGCGACTGATTTCATGGCAATGGACCATTCACAGATGATTAATGGCTATATCGTTCCGCGTTGTGAGAAGAAACAGAACAATAGCTCATGAAGAATATTCATTCACTTTTTCAGATATATTTACATTTCTAACGGTTATTTAAATTCACTCTAAATTCAACATGGCCAGCAGTGAGTCTGAAGAACAACTTAAATGTCGTCTGTTACGACTGACTGATGTTGGAACGAGCCATATGCATTTTTGATGCCTATCAGTGGGTATGAGGATTTATCGCTTGTTTCTCTAGAACATGTTGTAGTACCGCTCATCCCTCTTGTACCAGCTATCCTGATGTATGCTTATGTGGCCAAACAGCTCTGTAAAGAGCCAGCTGATGATCTGACAATAGACGAATCAGCTGCAATTATGCTTCATGCAATGAACTGGGAATCAATCGATAAATGTTTGTATGTCATATTGAATGAAGTTCTACGGTCAAAAGATAGACGTAGTCTGATCCCATGGTTTCTCTTTCTCAAACTATTCCTAACTGCATTCCATAAGCTTCCATCTATTCCACGTCAAACTGTTTACCCAGGTTGCAGGCTTGATTTGAAAGAACACTGTAAAAGTAGAAAAACAGTGATATGGTAGGGGTTTCAACATGTACGGCTTCCATGAGAACTTAAGAAGCTGAGCATATTATGAGCAAAACAAGTACTAGAACACTATTCACCATTGATTGCTACTCATGAAAATACATTGGAAAGCATTCTCATCATTCATCGGACGATGAAATAATATTTCTTCCTCGAACTCAATGTAAAGTGACTGCATGCCTTGACGTTGTTTCTGGTCTTATGTGATTAAACTCGGAGAAATTGAGCGAAGCTTTCCACTCTTGGAGTCTATTAAAAGCAATATTCCACAAGCGAAATCAAGTATCTGTAAGTGGTTAATCATTAAAATTTTCAAGCGTCTTAGTTCATTATACTAAATAGTCTCATCCATTTTCGATGGAGATGAAAGTCAATTAAATTCTTTCGATAAATTAGTGGTGGAAATATTCCGTGACTTTGACACTTCAGTTTTACTTTTATGACATCTGAACAAGTCCTAAATAGAGCTCAGGATCATTTTCTTATACTTGATGAGTTTTCTTATATTTGCAACAGGGTTCAATCTACAAAATATTTGGATAATTCTAAGAATAAATCCAGGATAATTTCAATCGTTTCGACTGTATTTAGTGATAAATTAATATATAAGTTTCCAGAATCAATTGCGACTATTGTCGGTTCATTCTTCTTTTTGAACGATTCTGAATTGCTAACTTAGTTTCGAATGATGTATTTGGAAACTTCAACTATTTTCTCTCAACGAAAAAATCATTACTAATAGTTATCCATACTTGACATAGGATACTATTTTGTCAAACAATGTTTCATTCACTTGTCACTTGTTTTTAGTGATGTAAAACATAGTCGCAATGATCTTCTTCTCTCTTCATGTACATTTGCAGTCGACAGCCTCATTTCTAAAATAATTTTATTCAACAGACTATGCAACAGCAAAATCAAGGTCAAGCAGAACAGTAATTCGTCCACGTGGTTTTGAAATACTGGAGATCGATACAACTATCCCAAATGAAGACTCCTAGGGCCAATCAAACAAATAACATGCGAACGATAACAAATTATTACAAACTTTCTTGTTGAGGCATCCTTTTTACGAATTGATTTTAGCAACGACTTTCTTCAATTGTGTGATTGTAGTTTTATTTCAACAGATAATAAATTCTCGTGAGATTCACTTTTACAGATAGTATTTTCGCTAAAAAATGACGTGGATTATATTATTCACAAAGATCCATAAACTAACCTAACCAAATATTTCTCATAATCTGTCTCTATCATAATGTATGAAAAATACATGTCGAGACTGAAAGCTGAAACTTTTCCACCGATTTTTTCTGACTTAATAAATAGTCACATGCTTCCTTTCATCAGCTAATAAACCAACTTTATTTCAAACATGTGGCATTCATAATTAACAAGGAAATGTTGAAAGTGCAGTGAGAAGCTTCTCTCGGATCAGAACTGCAGCCACATTTGCGTCCCTATTAAGCAGACTTTATTATTTTGTAAGAATGTCGATTAAGAGAACGACATAAACACTGACTTCATAATTTACAAATTCGTATCCATCTGTTATGTGAGTAAGCATTCAATACTCTTAGCGCATCGACTGCAAACACATGCAGATCGTCGGTCGCGTTTCATATATTTTTCTGTTGCACAGCTCTGCCTGCAGCATGCATAGAAATGAAATCTCTTGAATTCAGTCTATCAGTGACAGGTGTTTCTTTTTCAATAACCGCGCGTTTTATCTGACACCCCATGATGACGGATGCGATAAGTAATATCAAAATAGTGAATTACTTACAACAATGACATGAAGAAAACATTTTTATTGATTTTTTAAATTTAACTATCAAATCCTAATGCTGCAAAAGAAAATAAAAGTGTGCATAATTCTCGTCCGAAGGTCGATTCGTCAGTTATTATTGGCAAAATAGCAATATTATTCATGATGCTGTACGCGTAAGAAGCATATAGGAAAGCGTAACCACTTTACTAAACACCTGCAAACGAGTCCATGATCTTCATATGTGTTCTGTGAGATATTTTAAAGGGCGCTTATGAGTGGATAACCATGGGAAACATTTTACATTTTTGTGCATCTTTAAAGATCACAAGGAATCCTTTATACCAATCAAAAGACACGTGTGATAATGAATAATCTCTTTTAGTTGTCCATTCAACAAATCAAACTATGAGATCATTACATACTTAACGCATAATTGCATATTGGAGTTTTTATCTGTTATTTACATTCAAATTCTTTAACCATCATTTATTTAGATATTTTCATATAGATTTCCAAGCTTTTACTAATGAATTAGACAAACAGTAGAAAATTAACAAGCAAAGTCAGAAATCCTTCTAGCTCTAATTAAACATTTTTCCGGTTTGAAGAGTCATGCATTGGATACTGACTCTATTAAAACAATGTATTGTCCATTGCAAGCAACTTAGATGTGAAGGAATCTTGAGGGTACCCAACTTATTGTATCACTCGAAATGCTTAATAATTTGTCTTCTATTTCAACAGTGCTCATTTTTCATTAAAACCAAAAAAATTCAAAAAAGGAATTTGTAATGAATTTGAGTTGCCAATTATAATTTTTGTTTATCTGTGACCTTTTCGTAGTTCATGTCAGTCAGTATATACTAATTCCTTATCATACAATCAAATTCAATCTAGTCTAGGGTGATGGCAAGGGAGTGGGTGTAAGAAAGACTTACAGGTGACAGATAATCTTCCCTCAGTTAATACATTCCTTTTATAATGTACACTTTTATTATCAAAACAACGAGTATTAAGCCAGCCAACTAGAATGTTCGAGTTTACTGGTTTTGGGTGATCTAACAATGGTGTGGACCGTAGCGTAGTTCTAGTATTCAATGAAAAGTAAACGATGATTATTGTCAACGGAGCCTTTGATAAATTATATCCGAACAAAAAATTACTACATCAGACGAAACCTATATATTTGAAGCTATTGCTATGACGACCATATGAGCAGCAAAGTATTAAAGATCACGCAACTTGTCAAGAATAACTATGTCAGAATATCCGACGAAGGTAGACAGCTATGATTGCTTCGAGAGAGTGCAAATGTGGTCTTCGTTAAACGTACTAGACTGCTTTTCGATGTGAATGAAATCACATTTAGTTTTGATTAATCTGAGATAGGTTACGATGGGTGTCACTAGATTGGCAATAAAATAAGATGCACACAGTAACAACATAGAATGTCAAGCATATCGTGTCACTTTGAATGGCAGAAATGTTTAAAAGTATTTTGTTACTATTAGGCATTTAACCAATGAGCATTATTTATATAGCAGTACACTCTTTAAATGTGGGCATGAGTAGCCGCTTTGGCATGCACAGGATTGTGCTTGTATTCACATTCATACTATGAGTACGAAAATGTTATCGTTATCATCTTTAAAAATTGATGAATAAGAAAATGCTTACATGTTTTTTTTATTTGTTAGCAATTATGTTGACTGTAACATGTTGACGAGAGTTATTAAATGCATTGCGTATTTGTCGTAGATTCAACTCGATAAAATGGGATTCATCGATACCGAGAAGAAAATCGAGTCGGGTGGTGATGGTGCCATTCGACGAAAGAGTCCACTTAGTTCTACGATTGAACAAGCTTATGCTGGTTCTCTATCATTTCTTCGACGAAACGATACACGTGGCTTAACTAATGTCGATGTTACAGTGACTGGTATTCCTCTTGATTTAGAAACTATTTATCGACTGGAAGCCCAATTTGAATCTAAAGCCATTCACCAAGCATCTGCACAAGTAGCAAAAACGAAATTCTATCCTTAGGCTTAGGGCATTCATGTTTTTATTGATTTAGCCGTTATTGATTATGGTGATTCTTGGTTTGATCCGAGTCAACTTCATATAGTTCCGATTAGCATTGAAAATCATGCAAAAAGAATTATTGATCGGAATGTTTTTCTTCTCTCACTCGGTAGGTATTTCTTTGACGAAAAAACTTCGTTAAAACTAAGGAGTAGTCGGTATTTATAGGCGGAGATTATTATTCGACGTATCCATGATTAAAAGCACATGTTGCACGCCATGGCAAACCGTTGTATTTCAGTCAATTAGATGTACATTGTGACACTCGGCCAGATGAATATCCAAATAGTACGAATCATGGTTGTATGCTCTATGATGCTGTTCGTGAAGGCCTCATTGATCTTGAAACATCTATCCAAATTAGAATTCTTACTTTTTAAAATGAAGATTTTATGGATGCACGAATATTCTATCAATGATGTCATAGAAGAAAATTTAAAAAGAGTGGGATATCAACCAACTTATTTAACATTTCATATCGATTGTCTCGATCCTCGTACCGGTACTCCGATCTGTAGAGGTTTAACAACGGCGCAATCGATACCTATTCTTCGTCGTTTGGGTTCAATAAATTACGTCGGAATGGATATTGTTGAAGTATCTCCAGCATACGATCAGTCAAATATAGCAAATCTGGCGGTAGCCGCGATTGGATACCGACTTCTATGTTTACTTCGACATAAAAAGATTATTAAAAATAAAAATTTCTCTTGTTCAATCAATAAGACTCAATCAAAAGCATTTTTTAACTAAACTATAATTGGAAATTTCTGAAATATTAGAAAGTATTCAACCAAACAAAGAATATTGAAATACGCATCTTTTATGGATCAATGTTCATCTTTGTTTATAATCGTTGACAGACGCAGAATTAGAACTAGTCCAACAAAAGTTAATAAATAGAAGATTGTTGGTCTATTTTTCAGTAGATGACAGTTTTTGCGACGACAACTAATACAACGCATACCAATGGAAGGATGCTTTCTCAGTCCCATTCTGTTTCCTCCCATAACATGTATAAAATTTTCTTACTCGATACAAATCACTTTCCAAAAAGAATAATTTTTTTTCATTTATCATTTTATGTTACAATGATACAGGTTGTCTCGTGAATATCGTTAAGATAAAAACATTTAATATTTCTATTCGATATCAATCATCATGCTCATTTTTTCTTTCTGTTGCAAGAGATTTTATATTGATTTTCCTCTTTTACTTTATAATATCGAAAAAAGGTTGGAAAACCTGTGAATTTTGTTATACATAGTTTTCAAGTGTAAATTCCTTAAATATCAGCGTCCGTAATAAAGGACACTTGGTTAATTATCTCAATAATGGAGTGATTCGCGAACGTAAAATGATTTGCTCTATGAAATTGGCAACATTTCTGGTGTGGATGTGGCAGTCTATCTTCATGTAGCACCCACACCTCTTATTGAAAATGATTAACATTTTACTATCTGATTAATATTCTACAAGTAACGAATTCTCAATCAGATAATGTCAGAAATAATGCACATGCTCAAAAACAATGGATAGGAAAATGCTGAAAAGAAAGATATCGAAAATTATGATGGTAACTAAATGCTGGGCTTTAAACATTTTTCATTTCGTTGATTCATGCTTGTACCGATGTCCGCCTCTCGTACAAGTACTATGACTATGTCTATATGCATGAACATTAGAATGAGTTACATTTCGTTATTCCGAATTTCTTCAGTTGATAAGGTGACTTATATGGCCTTGTTAGAGCTGTCCCGAGCGAGAGAAGGGTAATCCTCTTCCAATGTTAAAAGATTTCCATTTTCTCCAGCAAAACTAATTCCAAAAAAGGTTCGCCTCCTCCCTCTCAACTTTATCATATTTTGCTAACAGTTTTCAATCGACTTCGTAAGTAATGGTGCCCATTTCCCAACTTTAACGACGCAAGAATACCTTGAGGGCGTATACGTTTTATGTCATTTATCATTTGGATTACATGACAATAGTTGGGTGGGTGTTTTTATCATGTGTCAAGATGTTCATATGAATGATTTTCTATTCTCTTAATATTTTTTCAATATCAATCAATCTAAATAAGTTGTCCAAAAAATAAGCTCGAAGCAAAAGAGACTCTTCTGGAGAGTTTATACGATAGTCTGGACTAGAATTGGCACTACTTGTTGAAGAATGAACTAGTCATGAACAATACAAGTGACACTTCGTAACACTTTGGAAAACAATTTCAATATTGTCAGATTGAACCTTCGAATCCACGTGTCTTTCTGATTGTGTTCTGGTGTACGAACAAATATGAGTAGACAAAGTGTGAACTAGCCTACGTTTAGTTTAAACGTTGTTTCTCTTTAATACAATTGGTCTTGATGAATTATAAGTCATTATAGACCAAATCAGACGAGTATCGATATTTCTTGTTTATTCTATTGAAAATATATTTTGTTTGTGCCAATAACAAGTGCCTAGTGTACAGGTCAAATATGTCACAGAGAGCATTATTCAACCAATCTATCTTTAGATGCTCTGATTTTGTAATCGATCAAAGCTGCCTATTCATCCTCATCTCTTTGTTTTCTCTCTCCCCCTCCTATATATAACCTCAATTACTATCTGAAATGAACATAACTTGATTGATAGACTATTATAGTATAGTGAACCTCTACACAGATATAACGAAACTAAGTCCACATCATCATTTTTTATTATAAAGTATTGATCCACATTCAATCTTAGATAAATAAAACCTGATCATTTACTATTTATATTTCTAGGTATTGAATAACAATAGTATGGAACCAATAATGGTACATAATAATATATCAAGTAAACAATTACGTAAACATCCTTTACAATTTACACCTGAAAACTTACGTATACATCTTGAACCTATTATTCACAAAATGATTGCTTCGGAATGTTCACATTCATTTCAAGAACCAGGTGATTTTATTTCACTGAAAATACTTGATTTTCCAACAATAATTAAACATTCCATCGATATATCAATCGTACATAATAAATTCTTATCCGGAGAATACAAAAATCCATTGGAAATCTCTGATGATGTATGGGTCATATTTAATAATATATGACTTTATAATGAAAAAACATATTCTATCTATGAAATTAGTTCAAAACTTGCTGAATTGTTTGTTCAATCGATCGATTCTGTTCTTCAAGCTTTAGGTTATTGTTGTAGTCGTCAATGTGTATGTTTACCAGAATTTATGTCATGCTATGCCAAGAAACAATGTTGTCAAATTTCACTTAATGATAATTATTATTATTAGAACAATCTTGAACACTCACGATTAAATTTATCCAATGATCAATATAGATTTTGTACGGAATGTTTTAATTCAATAGAAAGGGATTCGATATTCGTCGATCATGATATAACTTAAACATTAGTTGAATTACCAAAATCATTATTTTTATTGTCTAAAAATGATTTAAAAAAGCCTGAGAAAATGATCGATTGTATTATTTGTACACGTCGTTGTCATCAAGATTTTGCATTACATTTAGATCACATCTGGTCGAAAGATTTTATATGTAATACATGTATACGTGAATACAATATAAAACATAAAGAAAGTCTGTATACATCATCAAAATTACCAATCAATGATTTATCATTACACTTAGAAAAACACATTAATTAATTTTTAATGAACGAAGGTTGTCAAACAAGTAATGTTACAATTCGTGTATTATATGCAAGTGATAAAATATGTTATGTAAAACCCAAATTAAGAAAATATTATCCAAATCATGCAACTGATGGTTATCCATATCGAATAAAAGCTATATCTGCCTTTCAAGAAATCGAAGGTGTTGATGTTATTTTCTTTGGTGTGTACGTACAAGAATATGATGGGCATTGTCCTGCAATAAATACACGTCCTTTTTATATATCTTATTTCGATACATTACATTTTTTTAACCGAAAATCTCTCGTACAGACTTTTACCAAGTGAAGATATTGATTATATATTTTATCGTCATCCATACGAACAAAAGATACCGAAGTCAAAGTGTCTACAAGATTGGTGTAAAAAATGCTTGACAGAACAATTTTACCACGTGTGGTTATTAGTTATAAGGTAAAAAGTATATCTCAGACTTGCTGAAGATGCTTTATTCTTTTTTTTTTAAATAACATGTAAAACCGATTTAGTGTTATTTAGGATATTATGCAAGATTGTTTGGATAATCAAATACAAACGGTTCTTGAGATTCCATATTTTTATGATGATTTTTGGCCGATTACTATTTAAAAAAATATTGAAAGCATGACTTCGTATTGATAATACAAATGGAATTTTAACTGTTGTATCTTGCAGAACTTGAACAAGAAGCTGAAGACTTAGATGATCCTATTCAATCGGAAGATCTAACAGAAGTTAGTAGAAGTAGTATGGAAAATTAACAATTTCGATTTTAAAAATAAGCATGATTCTCTCTCTAGTCTAATTTTATGATAGTCATTGTTCAAATCTTGATTTTACCTATTATCTTAATTTAGATTTCTAGTGAAAGTAAATATTTAAATACATAGGAAAAGATAAATTTGAAGAGAACCGCAAATCAGATGTTAAATTGTACTGATTTACTATCCGTCATGTTTTCAACTATGGAAAAATACGAAGAGGTAAATTTTTAGCGATGAATTTTGAAAGTAATCAAAGATTTATATTAAGCTTCACTTGATTTCCCGTTTGTTTTGAATATTGGTTCTTATTTTGACACAGTTTTTTCGTCTCATACAGAAAAATTCCGAAATTCTCTTCTCAAGAAAAACGACATCATTGTTGTAGAAATTTTTCAAAAAAAGTTTTTTCGTATCTCAAAAGTCGTACAGATTTTGAGTCGGACGCCGACTTCAATGATTCATGCAGATTCTTAAAAATGCTCACGCTTGCAGTTGTGTTGCAGTGATAAAGCAAAACCCTCTGGTCCTATCTGGTTACTAACAATTTAAGTTATGAATTGCGGCTTGAAACGATTATTTTCAAGTCGGAGTTGAAAATTCAAGCTTTGGCGACCTGAGGGGGTCCACAAATTGCATAGCTTGGTGATCGGGTACTTCTATTGATGAAATAGAAAACTTCACAGGTAAACTTATCATACCTATTTAGAAGAAATCAAGGGTTTTCGTATCTTGTCTTATAATATAGTATCCATAAAACTTACTAAACTGGTCTTGATCGCCCTTTCTTTTCCAAACATTGTTATTTTTAACATATTACATATATATCTTTCTTCGGGCATTCTTTGTTAGTCGTCTTCATAATCAAATTCCATCCTATCCAGAAGTTAACGATATTCATGATTTAATTCAATGAGATCTAATGGACACGGGAAATGTATTTTTAAGTTTTTCTTGGGCTAATAATTATGAATTTTCTTCATTACGTCGGCCAAAATTTTCAACTATGACTTTATTATATGAATTACATATATCAAAAACAGAAGAATTTTTGTATAGTTGTAATACATGTCGACAACCATGTGGTGTACTTTATCATTGTACAATATGTAAAGATTTTGATCTATGTGAAAAATGCTATGATACGGAATTAAAACATGAACATGATATGGAACGTCGAACATCATAAATAGTTGATGCTAGCTAAGATTGTCGCATACACGTAGTTCATTAGCTATTAATGATAAATCTATCGAAAGTGTGCAAAAATCAAATCAACGTTGTTTTGAAACATTATCACGTACTCTTATGCGTCGGAGTAACGATTGCAGTTATTAACGTCTTATACGACACAGAAGGTTGTAAAAAAAATAATAATAGTTAATATAATATATGTAAATAAGTCATTTTTGTTCTGTGTTGTTGCCATAATAGGAATTGTATTGATCAAAAGTGTCAAGCTTCGTTTTAAATTTACATAAAAAAATACAATATCAATGATTTGTTCTAGCTTGATTGTCCCAATTAAAAGAACGAAATCTGCACATTATAATTTTCCACGGTTTTATCTATCTTAATAACTAACGATTGATTTCATGAAGTTTCTATCACTTTTCTGAATTTTAAAGTCTTGATAGTTTATATAGAGAGTTCAAATTTTTATCACATATATATCTAACAGAGAGCCTTTAGATTTAGAAGTTTCATCTCTCTATGTCAATGAAGAATATGACAGATATCATAAACAACCTATCACCAGTTATTATATAGAGCAGCCCTTATACGTTTTGAGTTGTTAGTCAAAGATGATTC